>CAUYQU010068546.1:0-164308 GCA_963574635.1 Cheracebus regulus | reverse complement strand
AGGCCTTGGATATAAACTATTCAGCTTTTTTTTTTTTTTTTTTTTTTTTAAAGATGGGGTTTCACCATGATGGCCAAGCTGGTCTTGAACTCCTGACCTCAGGTGATCCACCCACCTCGGCCTCCCAAAGTGCTAGGATTACAGGCATGAGCCACCGTGCCCGGCCTATCTTTACTTTTTATTTGCGACAAGTGCCCTGCTCTGTCACCCAGACTGGAGTGCTCATTGCAGCCTCATCCTCCAGGGCTGACGTAATCCTCCCACTTCAGCCTCCCGAGCAGCTGGGACAACAGATATATGCCACCACGCCCAGCAAATTGTAGAGATGGGGTTTCACTATGTTGCCCAGGTTGGTCTCAAACTCCTAGTCTCAAGCGATCCACATGCTTTGGCCTCCCAAAGTGCTGGGATTACAGACCCACACCCAGCTATCTGGTTCTTAACCGATCCTTAAATCCTAGAGCAAAGAAGAGCAAATCTGGCCAGGTGCGGTGACTCAGGCCTGTAACCCCAACACTTCGGGAGGCTGAGGCAGGCGGATCACCTGAAGTCAGGAGTTCGAGACCATACTGACCAACGTGAAGAAACCCCTTTCTACTAAAGATACATAATTAGCTGGGCGTGGTGGCATGCACCTGTAATCCCAGCTACTCAGGAGACTAAGGCAGGAGAATCACTTGAACCCAGGAGGCAGAGTTTGCAGTGAGCTGAGATCATACCACTGCACTTCAACCTGGGCAACAAGAGTGAAACTCCGTCTCAAAAAAAAAAAAAAGAGCAAATCCAGGAAAGGAGACCTTCAGACAGACCAAATGACTCATTGTTGGGTGTTGTCTAGAAAGCAAGCTGTTGAATTTCAAGGACTGGAGACTGGTTGTACCTTTTGGGGAGAAACTGGTTATCCCAGTGATGGAATGCCTTAATGCAAAATTTCCCTAAAGCTTCAAGTTCCTCTTTTGGAGTCTGTTTTATGATTTTACTAACTCACAGAGAACAACATTTATGATGTGATACAGGGAGTAGCCTGGAAAGCACTTTCCTAATACTGCCTTGAACCCCATTTTAAGCAAGAGTTGAAACTAGGATGAAATAATGATCCTATCTGGGTGGGTGTGGTGGCTCAGGCCTGCAATCAAGAAGTGGGGCATGGCGGCTCAGGCCTGTAATCCCAGTGCTCTGAGAGGCTGAGGCGGAAGGATGGATGGAGTTCAAGACCAGCTTGGACAACACAGTGAGACCCTGCCTCTAAAAAAAGAAAAAAGGTAAAGGCACTTAAGATTTCATTCTCTTGTGAGGGGAAGAAAAACTAAGTTACAGTAAGGATTGTATAGCACATCAGGTTCACACTCGTTTATACAGACACTAGCCACAATATGGACACTAGTTACAATTGAAAAAGCATATTAGATTTTAGATCACTGTAAAGTGTAACAAGAATAATCTGTTCTGAATGTTTACATTTGCTTCAGTTTTATGTTTTGAGACGGAGTTTCGCTCTTGTTGCCCAGGCTGGAGTGCAATGGCCCAATCTCAGCTCACCTCCCAGGTTCAAATCATTCTCCTGGCTCAGCCTCCCAAGCAGCTGGGATTACAGGTGCCCGCCACCACACCTGGCAAATTTGTTGTATTTTCAGTAGAGATGGGGTTTCATGTTGGCCAGGCTGGTCTTGAACTCCTGACCTCAGGTGATCCACCTGCCTCAGCCTCCCGAAGTTCAGGGATTACAGGCGTGAGCCACCGCACCTGGCCTTGCTTCAGTTTTAAAACCAGTTAAAATGTTCTATGTTCAGCTGATGTTTTACTATTTTTTTTTTCCAATTAGAAGAGATGAATGGAAAGAGTTAAAAATATAGTGGAGAGGGGTCGGTGTGGTGGTCATGTCTACAATCTAAGCGCTTTGGGAGGCCAAGGCGGGTGGACTGCTTGAGCTCAGGAGTTTGAGACCAGCCTCGGCAACATAGTGAGACCTCATCTCTACCAAAATAAAAAAAAAAAATTAGCCACATGTGGTGGTATATGCCTGTAGTCCCAGCTACTCCAAGCTGAAGATTCCATGAGCCTATAAATTCATGGTTATAATGCGCTATGACCATGCCACTAAACTCTATCCTGGGTGACAGAGTGAGACCCTGTTGGGAAAATAAATACAACAGTGGAGAGTATTTTAATTTCTAATTTTTAATAATGTCTATATTGTAAACATAACATTAAAAACATTTTTTTAAGAGATAGGGTCTCACTTTTTGCCCAGGCTGGAGTGCAGTGGCATGATCACAGCTCACTGAAACCACAACATCCTGGACTCAAGCAATCCTCCCACCTCAGCCTCCCAAGTAGCTGGGACTATAGGCACTTTGCCAGCATGCCTGGGTAATTTCTTATTTTTCTGTTTTTTGAGATGGGGTCTCACTATATTGCCCAGGCTGATCTCCAACTCCTAGAGTCAAGTGATCTTCCAGCTAAATGTAACATTATTAAATGTAAATACTACAGCATCAGTTCTACCAGAATGCTGCTTTAAGGACAGCAAAATTCCAAACTCTAAAATTTTAATTTTTTCTTGAACAAATTTTGATGCATCTTTGTTCTTATACAAATTTCTGACATACTGCATATTAAAAATGGTCCACTCTTGATGGGCACTATACATTTTATTTAAAGACTGCAAAGTAAAAAAAAAAAAAAAAAGGTACAGAAATACAGACTACATTATGATGACCACAGTAGTATTCTACATGACAAAAATAAAAACAGATTTATAAAGTAAATGTACCGGCACAGAACAAGCATTTATTTAACATCCAATCCAGGCTGCATATGCACAAAATGATCTGACCACATACTTATGCAAAATAAAGTTTTTCTTAGAACACCAAAATTCCAACCATTCTGACTGTCCACTGCCTATTGCCCTGTTGAGTACTTTGAGTGAACTTCTATAGAATACAAAAACAACTGGCATGGCACTTAAAGACTGCAAAAAACAGAACACAGTTAAAAACATTTATAATGCATTTCTGTATAAAATATACACCATACATCTTATTAGTTAAAAAAAGATTTAAAAACAAAAGACCACCCTGAAAACTGGTTAGAACCTCATGATAGAAAAATGCTCATCATTTTGTATATTATTAATAGAAACTACCGAGAGGAATTTCGGGGGGGGGGGGGCTGGGAGGCAGGTAGATACCTAACTTATTCATTCAAAATTTGCTTTAAATTGTGGGTAATAACTCACTGCTTACCCTTTCTCAACATGTTTTATCATGAATACTCTAATATTTAACCACAGGACAAACGTAGAATAACCTGAAGGAGGTGTTTCTCAAAGTGACATCGAACGGCCCCCAAAGAAGCCTAAGGTGAGCCCCCTAGTGTGCATTTTAAACAAACTCCCTAGGTGATTATTTCACATTCCAAAATGTGAGAAGTAATGCCCTATGGGAAACAGCACCACTTAAAAGCAAGATCATAAACATATTTCTGACATGAGATACAGAATTCTAAGTTTATGATTTGAAGTGAAGACTGCTTTTTGTTTTAAAACAAGTTTCAGGTGTTAAGAGAAACTTAACATATTAAGTAAGTGTGGATGGATATGAACATTTTCCTTTGAGGTTTTCATTGCTTTCAGACTTAAGTTATTTGAAGGAAAGAGAGTACACAGCTAGAAACTTTGGAAAAATGACATTTCCAATGAAATGTAGCATCCACCCTCCCCAAAAAGATAATTTATTAAATGCCTACAAATTTTAAAACATTTGAAATTTAAACTAGATAACTTTCGTAAAATTAAGCTTTACTAAGATTTAAAAATTTTAAATAATTCAGATGATCATGGTTAAGTCCCTTTTCATTAAAAAAATATTTAAAATAAACAACACAAGGATGCAATATTTGGCACCCCTTTAAATAATAAACTGCTAAACACTAATATTAATAAAAAATAATCCGAAGAACTCGGCCTCTGAAATGTATTCTACTATATGTTACATGTGTTACCCAGTTAATACAAACTCACTTAAAGAGCTGAAACTGTAATGTGTGTGAGTGTATATGTGTGTCCTGAACATTTATTCATGCCTATTTTATTTGTCTGATTTCACAAATACTCTATAAAACAGGGTCCAATCATATAGACAATGTGGTTTAGGGGAAGAAATGAGCATAATTAAGATACCCTACTTAAAAAATAAATAATTTTCCTGTAAACTAAATGATAAGGAAAAAATACTATACATTCTGCCTCCACTGAATACATGGAATGCTTTTACAAGTTCAGTAACGATAATGAGTACCTCATTTAAATCAAGTCACAAAAAGCAACCGTGGGGATTCACTCTCCAACAGGAAATAAAAATATTACCACTGTACTTTTCTGTATCTATTTTAAACTTCTGTTTTTTTTTCCTTTCTATATACTGAGTAATTTTCCATTCAACTGCATCCTTGGTCTTCTGCAGTATATATATTAACATTCCAGTTAATGTTTTCAATAAAGGGACGGGTTCAGGAGCTATCCCATTAATATATTTGAAAAAAAAAAAAATTACTTGTGCCAGTTTTGCAAAAACAGTTAATGATTTGGAATCTGATTCATAATAAAAAGTGTCTGTTTTTTAATTCAAGAATTTCCCAATTCTTTTATTTTTGAGACCAAGTCTCTCTCACTCTGTTGCCCAGGCTGGAGTAATCTTGGCTCACTGCAAATTCCATCTCCCGGGTTCAAGCGATTTTACTGCTTCAGCCTCCTGAGTAGCTGGGATTATAGGCATGTGCCACCATGCCCAGCTAATTTTTGTATTTTTAGGAGACAGGATTTCACCATGTTGGCCAGGCCGGTCTCGAGCTCCTGACCTCAAGTGATCCGCCTGCCTCAGCCTCTCAAAGTGCTGAGATTACAGGCGTGAGCCACTGCGCCCAGCTGAATTTCCCAATTCTAAGCAAGCAGCATATTCTATTACCAATTTAATAAATGCTGCCTTAAAAAATGGATAATTTATTTATCCAAGGCAAAGCAGTACTTGTTAAAGTTTACACCTGAATTTTTAAACATAACTCCAAAAGTAATAGGTAATATAAAAAGTTGTTGCATTTTGTATTAATAGTTTATTTCAAAATTAAACCCTGAAATGACTTAAAACAGAACGACAAAAATCATGGGAGGTTTATGATGTAATCCCACTATGTGCCTTAATGCAACAGATACTTTTTTATTTTTTTTTAATAGAGACAGGGTTTCACCATGTTGGTCAGGCTGGTCTTGAACTCCTGACTCAAGTAATTCGCCCGCCTCGGCCTCCCAAAGTGCTGGGATTACAGGCGCAAGCCACCGAGTCCGGCCCAGATACTTTATTTTTAAATGCAGTGTTTTTTTTTTTTTTTAAAAAAAAAAAAGGATTTCATTACTCATCTGTAGGCCTTTTAAAAACTGAAAAACCAGTTCAACTAAATTTTGACATGATTGTCTGAAACCTGGTTTTAATTTTTTTCATAGTAAAACAGATGTAATTGATTCATATAGTCTATAAGAGAAGATACTGGGTGTTTTTTTTGTAGGTGGCAAATGTAAAATGGTTAATTGTATCCAGGCTGGTAGCAAGTTTATCCATGCATTAAATGGCAACATGAGTAGAATATGTGGTTGAAAAATGAGGATCAGACACATTCTTCTGCAGACATCAAAAGAGGATTGATATACTCAAAACCTTCAAATTCAGACTGATCAATCTTCCTCACAATGTCACTGTTGAAAGAAAAATAAATTTATTTTCATCATAATCAAGATTTCTTCAACCTTTAAATGGTAAAATAAGATTTAAAAACAAATAATTAGGCTAACTGTACTGAAAAAAAAAAAACTATAAATTCTTAGATTAATCCCCCAAATTTTCTAGATGAATCAAGAATGGAGTACTGAAAATTAAAAACAAAAACAAAAAAACCCCCGATAATCCCACAAGCATGTTTAGAGACAAAAAGGAGTTCAAAACTGAGGACTGGAAATAAAAAAGGCACAAGTTGTGCTCACTTCGGCAGCACATACACTAAAATTGGAATGACACAGAGAAGATTAGCATGGCCTCTGCGCAAGGATGACACGCAAATTCATGAAGAGTTATTACAAAAAAAAAAAAAAAGGCACAAGTTGCCACAATTCCAGTTAATCTTAACTTTTGACCAGAATAACATTCTTAGTTATAGGTGAACATCCAGGTTTGAATTAGCATTCAATTTAGTAGTCACCTCAACAGCCAGATGTTAGATGGTGAAGCCCAGAAGTTAGCCAAAAGGAAAAGGCAATAGGAACAAGTACACTGAGAGACCTGGAATAAGGAGAGAACACCACAGGGAGGTCATGGGTCACAGACAGTGGAGAGGCTGGCATTTTGTTACACGGGACTTCTAGTTTAACACACAGTAAGAGTGAGTAGTACTATCAAATATTTAATACATAAATGTACACACCATACTAAGAAGCACAAAGTTACAGAGGATACACGAGGGGAGGTAACTCATACTAGAAGAGAAGGCAGTACTTGTTAAATTTTATACACAATAAGCTAAGTCTTGTTCTAACCACGGTTCTAAAGAAAGGGGCTTCTAGTTGGAGAAATCAAGGAAGGCAGTATTCATTCTGCAAACACTTAATGAATGGAATGATGAAAGACCGTGGTAGGTCTGGGGAAATGCAAGTAATTTATTTGGGCGGAGCACAGGAATAGAAGTGTGTTAGATGGCAGATAATGCTGGAAGAAAAATAATGGCTACATCAAAGAAGCCAGTGATGTTTACACTAAGGAGTTTCACCTTGATCCATCAAAGATCTGGTTGCATCTGAGGGGGCTCTGAAAAATGGGAAGATTTCAATGGTAAAAATGAAGGAGGGATATAGAGGAATGAGCAGGCAGAGGCAGAGATAATAATACTATTAGGAAATGGTGAGTAGCTAAGACCGATCAGAACAGCATTTGTATTACGGTGAGAGCTATCGCTAGAAAGTCAGGCTGGAGCAGATGTAGGGAGGCCTTAAATGCTAGCCAAGAGGATAGATGTTATCTGACAAGCAATGAAGGAGTTACTGAAGGTTTCTGATTAAAGGGGTTCAAGAATTGGAGTGATACTTCACTAGGCATACAGAAGAGGTTGCAAAGTGAAGGAGTAAAGATCACTTAGGAGGCCAATACAATACTGCAGGTATGACTTGAATGAGGCCTGAACCAGGGTGTGTCAATGGGAAAAGAAAAGAATGATCTGATGTAAATGATGAAATAATGAAAACACAAACAAAGACTTGGCAGCCGCAGGTCTTATGTAATCTGTTAAGAAAAAGGAGGAGTCCACAGTCACTGACATCTGGAATCTGAACGACAGGAACACACTGTGGCACGGTAATCAGAAATAGCAACTAAAAAGAAGGAACTGACTGAGAACAATAGAAAGAGACCATAAAGGGTCATTACTTGGATTTTAGACTTCATATATTTGAGCTTCTTGGCTGACAAACTGGGGGACATGTTAAACAAACAGAAACGCAGCTCAGGAGATCTATCAGGGCAGGGGCTAAGTGCTTCAGAAACCACCATGCATTTATTCTTCACAGCAACCTTATGAGGTAGGTAATTCAAGAACAGGCTCAGAGAAGTTATGCAATTCCTATCCAAGGTTACCCAGTTGGTAAGAGGTGGCATCGGGATTCAAACTCCTATCTTTTGATTAAATCCAATGTTCCTTCTAATACATGATGCTGTTAGAAATAATGATTGGGTATACATCTTTCGCCTCTAGTAGACAGTATGCTTTGGGGGAGATTAGACTGTCTTAATTGCCTTTGACTGTCTAGTATTTAGCATGATGCCTTTTGCTCAATAATCATTTGCATTTAACCGAGAGTCATTTAGTTAGCTGGTATCTATGCTTCAGGGCTAGCTGAAACCTCCAAGGTACAAACTGCATATAGCAAAGAGAAGGCTGTCATGAACAGAACCATGGAGCATCCTGGTCTCAAGGGGACAGGGAAAACACATGAGAGAGAAGTAGTCACAGAGATGAAACAGAACCAGGATAGGCAGCGCCACCCACGGCAAAGCCGTGAGTACCAAATGCTTTACAGACATCAAGGGAGATGAGGACTGACCCCAAAATGCTTTACAATTTAGAAATTAAGAAATTGATTCAACCTTCAAAAGCTGGAGGAGAGATTCAGTTGTAAGGGGTTGAAGTGTTGGCAGCAAAAAAAAAATTTGAGACAATCAACGTTGACTAGTCTGAAGAAGTTTGATTAGAGGTGCTTTGTATTTATTTTTCTTTTACCATGAACATCTGTTAACTTTTTTTTTTTTGAGGCTTGAAGATGAAATGAAAATGAGGAAAAATGTGGTTATGCAAAAAGGGGCTATGAGTTAGGGGGAAAATCAGAGTATCTGAGCATGGTTACACAGAGGGAAGCAAACTAGAAAAAATTAAATCAAAGAAGGTCCAATAACAAGATAACTGACAAAATGAAATCTTGGAGAAAACTAAGGAAACAGGTCTAGGAAAATAGAAGGAACACCACTTGTAAAGGAGAGCCTTCCATGAGTAAGGGCTGAGAAAATGTTGAGAAGAGTTAGAAAGCAATTCTGAGATGCAAGGTGGCCTTGTGGACACCTGGAAAGGAAGCAAGGTCACCCCAGAGAGGTTATCAGTCCTTGCATCAAATTAAGGCAAGGTTAATCCATTAACAGTGATGGAGAAAGGAGTACAACTGAAGGCTTCTGAAATGCAGAGACCGTTTGGAACAGGAGCTGGGAGGAATGTGGTAAGAAATAAGATAGAAGTAAAATGACTGCCAAACAATAAGGGCCTCCTTGGGATTAGAGAGAATGAATCTGTAACAGGCAAATAATCAAAATATCCCCAATTATTCTAAACTATAGTTTTAAAAGATGCAGCATAAGCACAAAAAATATTTCAGATCACTGCTGGTTGGATTTAATAACTCAAGGTAATTTCTTAAAAAAAAAAAAAAAAGCAATTTGTCAATACATATCAAGAGCTTTAAAATGTTCATACCCTCTGACCTAATTCCCTTTCTAGTTATCTATCTTAAGGCAATACTCAGGAACTCAGACAAAGACAGTCCTTGTCAAATGGGAAACAGTGCACCGCAGTAGAAAGAGCACAGGCCTTAGTCAGTCAGATTTGGGTTTGAATCCTGACTCTGCCACCTGATAGCTGTGTAACTTTGCTTAACCTCTCTGAGCCTCGGTTTCCTCATCTGTAAAACGAAGATGACAATAACTAGTTTACAAAGTTGTTGCAAAAATGAGAGATAATGCATGGTAAAGCAAAGGAGAAAATGACCGTTACTGTTAAAACTTATAATGATATAATGGATTCAAATACCAGTAACTGAATGGTTATGTAAATTATAGTATAGCCCAGGCGTAGTGGCTCATGCTGGTAATCCCAGTACTCTGGGAAGCCAAGGCAGGCGGATCACCTGAGGTCAGGAGTTTGAGACCAGTCTGGCCAACATGGCAAAACCCTGCCTCTACTGAACCTGGGAAGTGGAGATTGCAGTGAGCCGAGACTGCGCCACTGCACTTCAGCCTGGGTGACAGACCGAGACTCCATCTCAAAAATAAAATAAAATATAGTATAATCTGATGAAACACTGCATAGTCACTAAAAATAGGGTTTCCAAAGAACTTTAAAAAAGTTTTCAGTGTACAGAATTACTTACTCGTCATCTGGAGTGAGCTGGACAGGTTCATTAGTAAACTGAGAATCAAAGTTGTCCAAACCAAATTCCCCAGAAATATTTGGTTTAAAGGGAGGTACCACCTGTTTTTGCTCCATCTGAAAAGACATATGATGACAGCTCAAGTCTGTATTCTTAGAAAAATGTCACCTCTACAGTTCTCCTCTGCCCTCATTGTTTGTTTCCTTTATTAAAGTGAGCCCTGAAGCATGCTTCAGTGATATTAGCAATGATGAACATAATTTACAAATATGAGCCAGGCTTGGCAGCTCATGCCTATAATACCAAGCACTTGGTAGGCTGAGATGGGAGGATCAATTGAGGCCAGGAGTTCAAGATCAGCCAGTCAACATAGCAAGACCCCATCTCTATAAAAAATTAAACATTGGCTGGGCACAGTGGCTCATGCCTGTAATCCCACTACTCTGGGAAGCCAAGGTGGGCAGATCACCTGAGGTCAGGAGTTCAAGACCAGCTTGGCCAACACAGCAAAACCCTGTCTCTACTAAAAATACAAAAATCTGCCGGGCGTGGTGGTGCCTGCCTGTAATCCTGGCTACTCAGGAGGCTGAGACAGGAGAATCACATGAACCCAGGAGATGGAGGTTGCAGTGAGCAGAGATCATGCCACTATACTCCAGCCTGGACAACAAGAGCAAAACTCCATCTCAAAAAAAAATAAATAAATAAAAATAAAAATTAGCAGGCACCATGGCTTATGCCTGTAGTCCCAGCTACTTGGGAGGCTAAGGCAGAAGCATTGCTTGAGCCCAGGAGTTCAATCAAGGCTGTAGTGAGCTACACTACAGCCTGGGTGACACAGTAAGACTGTCTCTTAATAAAAATAAAAATAAACACTGATATGGGCCTCAGTTACATTATAACCTGCTTTATTACATTAATGTTCAATTTTCTGGCCAGGCACAGTGGCTCACCCCTGGAATCCCAGCACCTTGGGAAACTGGGGCGGGCGGATCACTTGAGGTCAGGAGTTTGAGAACAGCCTGGCCAACATGGTGAAACCCTGTCTCTACTAAAAATACAAAAATTAGCTGGGCATAATAGCATGTACCTGTAGTCCCAGCTACTCAGGAGGCTGAGACAAAAGAATTGCTTGAACCCAGGAGGCGGAGGTTGCAGTGAGCCGAGATCGCACCACTGCGCTCCAGTCTTGGTGACAGAATGAGACTCCGTCTTGAGAAAAAAAAAAATCAATTTTTTTTTTTGTTTTAAAAGTTTTCTAAAAAGCAGTTTAGAGAGTGGTTTTAAGTTTTTAAAGCTATAATATATTAGCTAAGAAAATAAAATTTGGCTGAAGATAGGCCAGGTGCAGTACTTTGGGAGGCCGAATAGGGTGGATCACCTGAGGTCAGGAATTCAAGAGACTAGCCTGGCCAAAATGGTGAAACCCTGTCTCTACTAAAAATACAAAAATTAGCTGGGCGTGGTGGTATACACCTGCAGTCCCAGCTACTCGGGAGGCTGAGACAGGAAAATCACCTGAACCCGGGAGGCAGAGGTTACAGTGAGCTGAGATCACGCCACTGCACTTCAGCCTGGGTGACAGAGAGAGACTATGTCTCCAAAAAAAAAAATTTGGCCCAAGATAATAATGAAACCTAATCTAATAGAGAAAGTAATTAAAATTTACATACCATATCCCAATCAACATTTCGGAAGAATGGGTGACCCTGAATATCAGCAAATCCTGTTTGAGGATGACAACCCAATCGTTCTTTTGGGTCCTATGGTGAAAGAAATGTTTCAAGAATTGGGTGAATGCCATACTTTAAATCATGTTTGTGATCTGTGTTTTGTGCCTATTACATGATACTCTTATTTCTGGAGTTGGAATGGTCTACCTTTTATTTATAGAAAGTACAGCTCTAAAACAAATTGAGTTATTTGAAGCCTGTGATAGGTAAGATTTCCTCATGGCACTTTCTCCACCTATCATGAAATTAAAACAGAGAATCATCACCATTTCCTTGCTAAAGAAAAACAGGAGGAAAAAGAGAACAGCAGAATCATTTGAGCAGCACCCAGCCGTTTCTTTGGCATGACCTGGAGTGACAGTCAAAACATGTAAACCTCCAAACTTCATCAGAAGTTTGTTTATAGCTCAATTTAAAAGGCCCATGCCCAGTTACAGCAACAAACCATAATCTGTGTAAGACAATGATACAACCATTATCTGAATCACTGGACTGAGAAGGCACCTGCAACTTATAAAAAGTCTTGGCTTATTCATTACTATGAATATGTTCCCATTTTTCTTTCTGATAAAAGGCATTTTGTTTTGCATATCAACACCTCTTGCCTTCATTTTTCACTACGTGAAAAATTAGGTTTCAAGTTTAAATCTTTCCTCACAAAGTGTTCATTTTTTAAAAGCGTTCAATTTTTTATTTTATTAAAATTCATCATTATCTTATCTATTTACCTTGGAAGGTAAATGTATATCAACCTTCTTTGTTTTTTGAGACGGAGTCTTGCTCTGTCTCCCAGGCTGGAGTGGAGTGGGGAGACCTCGGCTCACTGCAACCTCCATCTCCCTGGTTCAAGCAATTCCCCTGCCTAAGCCTCCCAAGTAGCTGGGATTACAGGTGCACGCCACCACACCCAGCTAATTCTTTTGCATTTTTAGTAGAGACAGGGTTTCCCCTTGTTGGCCAGATTGGTCTAGAACTCCTGACCTCAGGCAATCCGCCCACCTCGGCCTTCCAAAGTGCTGGGATTACAGGCGTGAGCCACTGTGCCCAGCCTACGTCAACCTATCATACCATTTATTTAAAGTAGAATTTATGATTGCCAAGACTCTTAAATCCTAAAACTCTTCTAGCCTACCAATAGCAACAAACCAACACACAATGGAAAGATGTTCACATTTTTAAGAGCCAAAGACAGAATTTCATTTCTTCTGAATTTGACCTAATTACAGCATTTTGACATGAGAATTTGTAGGGAGCACTATGGCCGAAGTGCTCAAAAAGTATATGGTAATAAATAGATTCTACGGATGACACAGAGAAAATGGAAACAGAGTTGAAAGTACAATTACGGCTAAACCTAAAGATTAAATCTTCCCCTATGTGAGAATATGGTATATATTATTTACATACAAAAAAATCGTATGTAATATATAGCTGGGGAGTACATTTTATTGCCAAAATGGAAAGGACAACTAACTTATCTCAGGATCTAATGCTGTCAATTACTCTTTGGGTAAGAGACAAATTCTGGATCAAACTGAAAAAGTTACATTCTCTACTGTTTTGGAATTTTACATTTCCCAAACAGCTCCTAACCAGTTTGATATATATAGACAGAGACAAATCACAAAATATTCTTATACACAATTTATACCTTGTTAAGAAAACTCTTCAGAACACTTGCAGCTTTTACAGACAGAGAACGTGGTATGCGAATTTGTTTTTCCAAAATAACTAGAAAGATAAAAATTATAGCATTATATTTAATTTTTACATGGCTTTAATCTTTTCTCTAATTCTTTTTTTAGAAAGGGTCTCACTCTGTTGCCCAGGCTGGAGTGCAGTGGTGTGATCACAGCTCACTGCAGCCTTGACCTCCTGGGCTTAAGCAATCCTTCCCCTTCAGCCTCCCAAGTAGCTGGGACCACAGGTGCCACGCCACCATCATGTTCAGCTAATTTTTTTTTTTGAGACAGAGTCTTGTTCTGTCACCCAGGCTGGAGTACAGTAGCAAGATCTCAGCTCACTGCAACCTCTGCCTCCCAGGTTCAAGCAGTTCTACTACTTCACCCTCCTGAGTAGCTAAGATTACAAGCGTGTGCCACCATGCCCAGTGAATTTAGTGTTTTTGGTAGAGATAGGGTTTCACCATGCTGGCTGGGCTGGTCTCAAACTCCAGATCTCATAGAGGTCAGTGATCCACCCACCTCAGCCTCCCAAAATGCTGGGATTATAGGTGTGAGCCACTGCGTCCAGCAATACCTGGCAAATTTTAATTTTTTTTTTGTAGAGACAAGGGTCTCACAATGTTGCTGAGGCTGGTCTTGAACCCCTGGGCTCAAGTAATCCTCCTGCCGTGGCTCCCGCAAAGTGCTGAGATTACAGGTGTGAACCACTGTACCTGGCAATCTTCACATTTCTTTTCTTTCTTTGTTTTGGAGATGGAGTCTTGCTGTCTTACCCAGGCTGGTACGCAGTGGAGCGATCTCGGCTCACTGCAATCTCCGCCTCCCAGGTTCAAGTGATTCCCTGCCTCAGCCTCCTGAGTAGGTGGGATTGTAGACACTTGCCACAACACCCAGCTAATTTTTTTGTATTTCTAGTAGAGACGGAGTTTTGCCACGTTGGTCAGGCTGGTCTCAAACTCCTGACCTCAAGTGATCTGCCCACCTTGGTCTCCCAAAGTGTTGGATTTAAAGGCGTGAGCCACTGAGCCTGGCTGTAATCTTCAAAAAAAATTTTTTTTTTTTGAGACAGAGTTTTGCTCTTGTTGTCCAGGCTGGAGTGCAATGGCGTGATTTCGGCTCACTGCAACCTCTGCCTCCTGGGTTTAAGCGATTTGCTTGCCTCAGCCTCCCAAGTAGCTGTTTTTACAGGCATGCACCACCACACCTGGCTAATTTTGTATTTTTAGTAGAGACGGGGTTTCACTATGGTGGTCAGGCTGGTCTTGAACTCCCAACCTCAGGTGATCCGCCTGCTTTGGCCTCCCAAAGTGCTGGGACTACAGGCGTGAGCCACCACGCCCGGCCTAAATTTTTATTATAAGATATTTAAGGCATTCCAAGGGAAAAAAATAAGATATTATATATATAACTGAAGTGCCTCCTGTACTTTCCTAATCTCCTTCTTCTTCTGTCTTCTGAGATAGCCTCTAATCTGAATACTATTTATCATTTACATGAATCCTATTCTTTTGACTACCTGATTGTACCTCAGTTTCCTCATTTGTAAAACAGAAATTAAAAAATATTTCACAGGATTGTTATGAGGTTTAAATGAGTTAACATTTGTAAAATGCTTAGCATATATAATATGCAATTTTACTGGACACTGCCAAATTCTTCTTTAAAGCTACTGTGTCAGTTTTCATTCCTACCAGCAGCCTAGAAGAGTTCCAGGTGCTCCACATCCTCACCAGCACTGGGATTATCAGACTTGAACATTTTAATCAAATACACTGTATGAAATGGTAACTCATTAACATTTTAATGTACATTCCCTTCATGGCTAGTGAGAATGAATGTCTTTTCATATATTCCATGGCCATTTGGGTTTTCTATTATATGAAATGCCTATTTATATCCTGTTATGGCTTTAATTAAATGTAGAGTTTTATAGTAGTTTTCACACTTTTTTGCATTCTGTGCTAGCGGTCCCTATACTTGTCTGCTTGCTTCTGTCAATTTTTTTTTTTTGCTCTTGCTCCCCAGGCTGGAGTGCAATGGCACTATCTCAGCTCACCACAACCTCTACCTCCCAGGTTCAAGGATTCCCCTGCCACAGCCTCCTGAGTAGCTGGAATTACAGGCACGCACCACCAGCTAATTTTGTATTTTTAGTAGAGACGGGGTTTCTCCATATTGGTCAGGCTGGTCTCGAGCTCCCAATTTCAGGTGATCCCTCGGCCTCCCAAAGTGCTGGGATTACAGGCATGAGCCACCACACCCAGCCTGTCAATTCTTCATATTCCCTGATGGGGGGACTTTTCCCCCCATCATCTGATCATTTATCATCTTGGTACTCTATTTTCCCCTCATACTGTCTTGAACTTATGCAATCAGCCTCATGGTCCCTGTGTAAAGATTATCCTCTCTAGCCACAGGATTCCTTTCTCTAATCTGTTTGTGATGGATAATTCTAAATAATGCCTGTTATGATTTTGAATATGAGAAGGTAACTGTGAACAGGAGTGAAGACTATAGAGAAGAAAGAATGTGTTAAAAAACATCAAAACCTAATACATGGAGGCCAGGCGCAGTGGCTCATGCCTGTAATCCCAACACTTTGGGGAGGCTGAGGCAGGTGGATCACTTGAAGTCAGGTGTTCAAGACCAGCCTGGCCAACATGGTAAGACCCCGTCTCTACTAAAAATACAAAAATAAGCTGGGTGTAGTGGTGCGTGCCTGTAATCCCAGCTACTCAGGAGGCTCAGACAGAAGAATCGCTTGAACTTGGGAGGTAGAGGCTGCAGTAAACCAAGATTGTGCCACTGCATGCCAGCCTGGGCTAAAGAGTGAGACCCTGTTGCAAAAACAAACAAAAACAACAACAACAAAACTTAATAAATTTAGTCAGGAGTATACTTCCCAGATTATGCTCATTTTTCTTACTCAAAGAAGTAATCTGAATCACTCTCAGGTGTACTCTAAAATAGGTTTTTCTCAGAGAATCTCTGTAAAATACTCCAAATTACCTTGGAAGAGATAATCCTCTGTGTTCTGGTCAGGGTTATCAGAGCTCCCAACAATATCAAATGGAGACCTTCCTGCCATCATCTCAAACATCAGCACTCCGAGAGCCCACCAGTCAACACTGAAACCTTCACAAGTAAATTTTAAAGCAATAAATTATACACTTTGCATTCTTGAAAGTTAGTAACTAGAGATTTTATCACATAAAGGAAAAAGAAACAATGAAGAAGTAAACTAAACGCATTATAACTATCATGGTAGGCACTGAAGATTACAGCAATGCTTCATTTATTAACAAGGGTAGGTACCTAAAAGATAATTTTAAAAATAAAATTATAAGAAAAAAGAATAACTTTGTTTTTCCATGTATGTCTACTTTCAGACTCATGCCCAATATTGAATATTGTGTGTTGAGGATATAATTAGATTGTATTTGAGAGTAATCCCCTCAGTCTTAAACTTGATCTTTTGCTAGCTGATAAAGAGCTGTGAAGGACAGTGGATTCAGTGAGCAGCTTTCACAAGTACCACATTCTTCTTTACATCTGCTCAAGGCAGAGGGCCAGAACCCAAAAAGTCAAATGCTTTCTCAAGATAAGTGTATCTTCGGGTGCCTGAGATACAGTTAATCTTCCCACCATCTTTCAGATTCCAAGGGGAAAATATCCCAGGAAATCTGAACAATCTTCCAGGGGTTCATGACTCCGGAGTCACATGGGTGCTGTCCTAAATCCTTGACTTTAGGGGAGTTATTTAAACTTTCTGTATGTCAGTTTCCTCATCTGTAAAAGGAGAATCAACAGTATTTACCTCATAGGGTTAAGAGGATTAACTTAGTTAATATATGTAAACTGCTTAGAATGGTGCCTGCTACTGTTTAGTGTTTGTCACTAATAAACTATTATTCAGCTTGGTATCCCTAAATGCCGCCAAGATCCCATTGTCTCTGACTTTAAAGTCTGGAGCTCTTCAGAACAGAATCAAGAATGCTTATATTAATAAGATCATATCAAAATGCATTAGTGTACTATAATACAATTGGTACCACATTTAACCACCCATCTAGCCATAGCTAAAATAATACCACCAATTTATTTATTACCATAATCTTCTCCTCTTAAAATTTCAGGAGCAATGTAATTAGGAGTACCACAGAAAGTGCTGGTTGTATCTCCTGGCCGTAATCCTTCCTTTTATTAAAAAGAAAAAAAAAGAAAGAATAAGATTAAAAATTCTGTTTTAAATTCACCCTTTCTGTTTCACCTGTAAGTTCAGTGTCTGTAGTGATACATTAAATTTACTTAACATCACTAAAACAATTGCCATTTTTTTTTTTTTTTGACAGGGTCTTGCTCTGTTGCCCAGGCTGGCATGCAGTGGCATGATCTCAGCTCACTGAAACCTCCACCTCCCAGGTTCAAGAAATTCTCGTGCCTCATCCTCCTGAGTAGTTGGAATTATAGGCGTGCCCCAACATGCCCAGCTAATTTTTGTATTTTTAGTAGAGACAGGATTTCACCATGTTCGCCAGGCTGGTCTCAAACTCCTGGCCTCAAGTGATCCACACACCTCAGCCTCCCAAAGTGCTGGGATTACAGGTGTCAGTCATCATGCCTGGCAATTGCCTTTATTATTAAAATCACAACTCACCACTAAATAGCTTAAAGACCTGTCCTCGTTAGATGTTGATAGCATTGATTCAATTAAGGTAAGACTTTCATTTAAAATAATTTACATACAAGTTAAAATTTAATACAAAAAATTTAATGATATTAGTAGAATAAGGCATATTTCTTGACAAAAAGAAGCATTTTAAATCTCAACTCCTAATACAACCACTGTTAAGACTATAGTTATTTTTCTTCTGTTTAAATTCCTAAGGTGTTTTTTGTTTTTTGTTTTTTGAGATGGAGCTCACTCTTGTTGCCCAGGCTGGAGTGCAATGGCATGATCTCAGCTTACTACAACCTCTGCCTTCAGGGTTCAAGCGATTCTCCTGCCTCAGCCTCCCAAGTAGCTGGGATTACAGGCATGCACTACTACGCCTGGCTAATTTTGTATTTTTTTGTAGAGACGGGGTTTCTCCATGTTGGTCAGGCTGGTCTCAAATTCCTGGCCTCAAGTGATCCACTCACCTTGGCCTCCCAAAGTGCTGGGATTAAAGGCATGAGCCACCAGGCCCAGCCTGTATTTTAATAGCTACAGGATGGAAAAAAATTAAGGCAAAACACACTAACAGACAAAGTAAAGGAACTACGCAATAATTAATGGGGCAATCACCAACAAGTTGTAACAAATACAAATTTGCATACACTTAACAACATGGCCTCAAAATACAAACAGTAAAAAAGGACAAAATTATTAAGAGAATTTCACAATCTCCAATCATGATAGGAGAAGTTAATATGAGGATAATCCGTATTAGAAAATGACAGACCACACATACTAAAAACCAGTAGGCAGAAAAGGATTTGGACAAAAGCTAGAGCTAATATATATATGTATTATATATAATAGTTACATATTATATAGTTATATATAACTATATATATAGTTATAATATAGTCTTATAATATATAACTAACTTGATTGAAGATCCCTGTAAGAAATGAAAATGTTTAACAAGCCAATATTATTTTTCAGTAAGAGTAACAAAAGCCTAAGAAAGACAAAAAGAGAAGAAAGTCTTAATTCATTTTTGTGATTATATTTTCATTGTTTTTTTTTTTTTTTTTGGGACGGAGTCTCACTCACTTTGCTGCCCAGGCCGGAGTGCAGTGGCACAATCTCCAGTCACTGAAACCTCCATCTCCTGGGTTCATGCCATTCTCCTGCCTTAGGCTCCTGAATAGCTGAGATCACAGGTGCACCACCACGCCCAGCTAATTTTTTGGTGTTTTTAGTAGAGATGAGATTTCACCATGCTGGCCAGGCTGTTCTCAAACTCCTGACCTCAAGTGACCTGACTGCCTGGGCCTCCCAAAGTGCCAGGAATACAGGTGTGAGCCACCATGCCATCCTATTTTCATTGTTTCAATAATGAAATGATTCCATTATTTTTAAAGGTATTATTTTAAAATAACATTTTAAAATGTTATCAAAATGCATTTGTGTACTGTAATGCAATTGGCAACCACATTTAACATAACACTTTAACAACTTGAAAAATATGGAAAAGTAAACAAAATCAATGTGTGATGCCACATAATACAATATATACGTATATATAATATATATATTTTAGCTCTAGCTTTTGTTCGAATCTCTTTTTTGGGGGGTAGTGGGGAGGATGGAGCCTCGAACTGCTGCCAGCCCAGAGTGCAGAGGTGTGATTTCAGCTCACCGCAACCTCCGCCTCCCGGGTTCAAACGATTCTCCTGCCTCAGCCTCCCGAGTAGCTGGGATTAAAGTAGTGCGCCACCACACCCGGCTAATTTTTGTATTTTTAGTAGAGACGGGGTTTCACCACGTTGGTCTGGCTGAGCTCAAACTCCTGACCTTGTGATCCGCCCACCACGGCCTCCAAAAGTGCTGGGATTACAGGTGTGAGCCATTGAGCCCAGCCTTTTTTTTTTTTTCCTTCGAGACAGGGTCTCACTCTATCACTCAGGCTGGAGTGCAGTGGCATGATCACAGCTCACAATAGCCTCAGTCTCCCAATCTCCCAGGCTTAGGTGATACCCCTATCTTAGCCTCCCAAGTAGCTGGGGACGACAAGCACAACCAAGCCAGTCTAATTTTTGTATTTTTTGTAGAGATGAAGTTTGGCCAAGTTGCCCAGGCTGGTCTCAAATTCCTGAGCTCCAGCAATCTGCCTGCCTTGGCCTCCCAAAGTGCTGGGATTACAGGTGTGAGCCATCATGTGTTAAGCACTTTTTTTTTTTTTTTTGAGACAGAGTCTTGCTCTGTTACCAGGCGCCAGGCTGGAGTGCAGTGGGCACTCTGTTGTCTCCCGGGTTCAAGCAATTCTCCTGCCTCAGCCTCCCAAGTAGCTGGGACAACAGGCACGCACCATCACGCCCAGCTAACTTTTGTATTTTTTAGTAGAGACAGGGTTTCACCATGTTTGCCAAGATGGTCTCGATCTCTTGACCTCACGATCCGCCCGCCTCGGCCTCCCAAAGTGCTGGGACTACAGGCGTGAGCCACCGCGCCCGGCCCTGCATTTTTAATAAATATCTTCAGCCCGGTGCGGTGGCTTGCTTTACTTGTTAAGGTAATTGGTACAAAATTATCCTCACATAGCAACATGATGACAAATATGTAAATGTGTGATTGCATGCCCCATTCACCTAAGGAAAGTGCCTCCAGAGCCTGGAGATTATCTAAATGCTAACATGAACTCTTGGTTTTGAGACCAGCCTGGGCAACACAGTGAGATCTCGTCTCTATTTAAAAAAATAAAATAATAAAAATAAAGATATTCTTAAATGACTTTGTAATATTTATCATAAACTACAATAAAAGTTTTAGACAGAAATCTCTCTTCATAAACCAAAATATTTACTCAGAATATCCAAGAGACAGAATTACTGGATCAAAGGACATGGCCATCTCTAGGATTCTTGATAATTCCTCATTAAACTGCTTTCAAAACGTTGTAACAATTTATATACACACCAGTGACATATGCCCATTTCTTTAAACATACCGATTATTTTGATTTTAAAACCAGTATCTCACAGGCAAAAAAAAAAAGAAAAAGGTCTCCTTGTTTTACTTTGTGCACTTTGTATCAAGATTAATCCTCTCCACATTTTTTGTTCAGTTTCATGTATTCTTGGGGACAAGACTCCTTTAAAACTGTCACTTTTTTTTGAAATGAGAAAAAAATCCCTTAGAAAAAAAAATGACATAGAGATCAAAAAGGAACCACAAATATAAGTGATAGGTACACAGGGGTTCCACTTGATAAGCTTTCTAATTGTTTATGATTAAAAACTTGTATAATAAAAATATGTAAGGGCCGGGCACGGTGCCTCACACCTGTAATCCCAACACTTTGGGAGGCCGAGGCAGGTGGATCACCTGAGGTCAGGAGTTCAAGACCAGCCTGGCCAACATGATAAAACCCCATCTCTAATTAGCTGAGAGTGGTGGTGGGCAGCTGTAATCCCAGCTACTTGGGAGGCTAAGGCAGGAGAATCCCTTGAACCTGGGAGGCGAAGGTGGCAGTGAGCCAAGATTATGCCATTGCACTCCAGCATGGGCAACAAGAGCAAAATTCCATCTCAAAAAAAATATATATTAAAATTAGCTGGGCATAGTGGAGCACACCTTAATCCCAGCTACTTGGAAGGCTGAGGCAACAGAATAGCTTGAACCCAGGAGGCAGAAATCGCAGTCAGACAAGATCAGGCCACTGCACTCCAACCTGGGTGACAGAGCAAGACTCTGTCTCAAAAAAAATTAGTTGTTTATTTAATTAATGAGTATCATGTGAAAAATAGGATTGAATTCAGTACATAAAAGCAAGTACAGTTTAGTGAAGATGTTATTCTTTAATGCATGCTGAAAGATAATAAAAGTTAAATCTTAAATACGATTAGGCTGTCATACGCCACGTTAGCATTTAGATAATCTCCAGTCTCTGGAGGCACTTTCCACAGGTGAACAGGGAATGCAGTTCACACATTTACATATTGGTTGTTGTATTACTATGTGAGGATAATTTTGTACCAGTTACCTTAAAAAGGAGTAGCACATTTTGTGGGAAAATACCAGACCTTTAAAATGGAACACTGTTATAAAAAGAATAAAACATCAAGAAATAAAGAAGACATATTCTGAGAGTAACTAAAATTCTTTATATTTTTATTTATATATAAAATTCTTTACATATTATACTTTATGTCAGGTGTTTAAAATTTAAATATAAAAAGTTTGACTTCTGAGAAAAATCCTGAATGCATTATATGAGATTCACTACTAAATGGCAAAAATTGGAAGGTAATATGCAAATGGTTGTGCTAAGTGGTGGAATTGCAGACAGTTTTTATTTGCAAATTTTCTTCAATTGTATTACAACTTTCAAGATCAAAAGTTATATATAATAAAAAGACATTAACTCTTATTGTAGTACACATAACACAGAAGATATAAATTTTGCAAATGGTTAGAAAAATAGTACATTTGTCTTTGTGCTAGAATTCTACAAAGCTTCATTTTGCTAAATAAATTAGCAAAATTAGTAATCATTTTCCCATCTTTAAACATGAAGTTGTTTTACAAAGACTACTAGCTGCTGAAGACCTTTTTAAATAACTAGAAAGTTTTCCTCACCTTACACATGCCATAGTCAGTGAGTTTAATGTGCCCTTCAGAGTCCAGTAATACATTGTCCAATTTCAAATCTCTATAAATTATCCCTCGCTCATGAAGATAATTTAATGCTAGACTGATTTCTGCAGAGTAAAATCTAAAATAAAATAAAAAATAAGTCATTTGATTCAACCATATTTAAGTTCTACACTTGCAACTAGAAACATAAAAAATTCATACCAAAACATAATTTTTCCTCCCAGTGATTTTAGAAACAAATCTAAAAAACAAACTTAAGTACCACTTTAAAACATCTGAGCCCACAATACAATTATAAAAGTTCCTGTCTAACTTAAACTCACATTTTTCATAAGGCTATTAATTTGAAAGTCTCAAACAGGGGTTCTTAATGTGGGTCCCTGGGTAAACTTCAGGCAGTTCATACTTCTACAACTGGGGCAAAGGTGTAGGCATATATGTACATACACAATATCTACAGAGTCCTCACAGCTTTCATCACTCCTCTAAGGGACCCATGACCCCCTAGAAGGCTAAGAACCACTGACAAGGTCAAGAATAGAAAAACTACTACAAGGTAACTACTCAAAATCATAAAATCCTCATAAAGCTTTTAGAAAAGGAATTAAATGGAACTATTCTACAACTATAAAATTTAATATCAAACAAAGAACTTAAAAAAACTGCTACCAACTCACTGGTGACAACCCAGAACTTTTGGCCTGAATAATGAAAATGAACACCCGAGCTGTTGTATGGCTGCTTTGGTGCCACATTATCGTGATTACATGTGGAGGTACATAATATACACCTTCTAGCTACTTACTTCTGTGATTTGGGAACTTAAGCCCTAATTCTAGGCTTTAGTTCTTACAGAAGCAAAGATGGTGGTAAAAAGCCAGAACCGGCACATTAACACAGTAAAAACCAGACTAGCTTCCCCACATTCAACTGAACAGACAAGGCACAAACACTGGCTATGTTCACAATTCAAAATATTATCTGTGGCTCTGCTATGAAGGGCGAATCATTTGATAAAGCCTAAATACACAATGAACATAAAGGAACACCAAAACAACAACAACAAAACCCAAATAAACAAAAAACCCAGCCTGGGCTGGGCGCGGTGGCTCACACCTGTAATCCTGGCACTTTGGGAGGCCGAGGTGTGTGGATCACCTGAGGTCAGGAGTTCAAGACCAGCCTGGCCATCATGGTGAAACCCCATCTTTAAAAAAACAAAAAAACAAAAAAAAACCCCAGCCTGGCCTCAAGATCACGTAAGTACAATTTATATCTTCTTATGAAATTAAAATTATCACTTTTTCACAAGCAATAATGAAGCAGCAAAATTCCCACAAGTTTTTTATTTAAATGAAATTTCTAATATTTGTTCCCTGTTTGATAATTACATACATATACAAACTCATATGCTTCATTTTGGTATTACTCTTGTGAAGCAGGAAAGGGTGAGAATTACTGCCGATTATGAATAAAAAAAAACATGGTTGGCCGGGCGTGGTGGCTCACGCCTGTAATCCAAGCACTTTGGAGGCCAAGGCAGGTGGATCACCTGAGGTCCAGAGTTCAAGACCAGCCTGACCAGCATGGTGAAACCTCGTCTTTAAAAAAAAAAAAGAAAGAAAGAAAAAGAAAAAAAAAAAAAAAACATGGTACTGATGGATTAAACTGTTTATTCAAGATCCTGATCCCTTCCCACAAATCTCCTCCAACACATAATTTACAATCTTATATATTAATATCAAATTAAGAGCACAAAATTAATATTCAATACTCTTTTCTCTTATTTATCAATAATTATGGGATTAGAGGGGAAAAAAAGCCAAAGAACAATAAATCACAGGAGGAACAGTCAGAAGTATCTACTAGTTTAAAAGGGATCTTTTTTCTTTTTTTTTTGAGACAGAGTCTTGCTCTGTTGGGCAGGCTGGAGTGCAGTGGCGTGATCTTGGCTCACTGCAACCTCTGCCTTCCGGGTTTAAGCAATTCTCTTGCCTCAGCCGCCTGAGTAGCTGGGATTAATTAGCCCAGGTAATTTTTGTATTTTTAGTGGAGATGGGGTTTCACCAGGTTGGTCAGGCTGGTCTCAAACTCCTGACCTCAGGTGATCCACCCACCTCAGGCTCCCAAAGTGCTGGGATTATAGGCATGAGCCACTGTGCTCAGTCAGATGGATGGTTTTATTACTCTCAGGTATGTATGAATAGCACTCTCATAGTGAAAAACTCTCTCAGAGACCACTACAAACCTGAAAAGACTAATACGCGTTTATTAGTCTCAATTATTTAAGTGGCTGATGCTAAATAGACAAAATATTTGAAAAGGATTGGTTTTAGTAAAGGTTTCCCTTTTAATATTGTTTATATTTTTCAATGGCTTAGGAAGCACTGTGTGCATGCACATGTACGTGTGTGTATAAATGTAAAAGAATATATACTGTAATTGTTTTACATATATATTATAATGTAAATTAACTTTTAGGTCAGCCTACGCATGACTTACAAAGAATTAACTCGTATCGAAATAAATTATTTAACTACTGTTCCCAAACACGGCACATAAGAAGCCACATGGCTAAACAAAAACTTACCTGGCATGTTCTTCAGGAAGTTTTCTTTGTCGCTGCATATGAAACATTAGGTCTCCTCCATTTACATACTCTATAACAAAGAACAATCTAAAACACAGGAGAGAATCCATGAAATCAAGATCCAAAAAAAGGTAATGTAACTTTGCATTTTCACAAACCAGTCACAACAGAGAACATTCTCTACTATTTAGCCTTTAGAAAGATGCCAAGATTTTGGTGGAAACAAAGAGTTCCTAGGGTACAGAAGATATGAGAAAGTAAACCAGCATGATCATAAATTTGTAACCTCCTACTTCTATTCTAAAGTAATACCACTTGTAATCCAGAGCCACTCATTACCATCCTAATTTTAGCCTTTGCTAAATAAGTTGTTTTTGATGTCAGGGTTAAGAAGTTAGCATTTTTCCTGTTAAACTCTAGAAAATTTTAAGTCATAAAACTAGAATACTGGGGATATTTAAAAGGTTGGATTTCCACTGCCATAATTACGACATGGCTATCTCTTGTTCTGCCTAAAGCAGGTCATTTCCTAATGCTGATCCAATATCAAACTGCTATCAGTGATTGGAGTAATAGTAGCAGGAAGTTATAAGCCTAACACTGTTGCATCCTCCATGGTGTCTACTTCATGAATTATAGCAGAAAGGTTCTGTGTAATATGCCCAAAAATAAGAAGCCCAGTAATCATTCTATTATCTTTCAATCTTACCTGCTTTCTGTCTGAAAGCAAGAATGGAGTCCAACAAGAAAGGGATGATTGGATGCCTGCTCAAACACATGTTTTTCTGTCTGTACCCAATCAATATCCTATTTTGAAACATGAAAGAAATCTATGTCATACTGAAATCATCACAACTAATGATAAATTTGCTCTGAGCAATTCAATTATCACAAACGCAATTGTTAACTAGGCTAAATGTCAAAAACATTGATAATCATGAAACAAAAATGTACAAAGAGAAAAATACATAATTTACAATCTTTCAATATCATAAAAATTTACTACTATGATACTAGTAAATCTTTCAATATCATAAAACCGTCTAGAAAATTTTTGCAAGCTCAACTATTTCCTCCCATAATAATGTGGTTTGATTTTTTTTTAAAGAAAATCTAATAATAATCAAATTACTTTAAATATCTTATACAATCTATAAGTAAACTGAAATAATATATTTCATTTACTTAGCACATATTTAGAAAAGTAGAATCAAGCACCAAGATTGAGGTTTTATTTAAAACAGTATTCTTAAGCAGTTTAACAGTTTAGAAGCAATAAAACATGTGGTGCTTACCTCATCATCATTAACAAGTTCTTTTTTCACAACTTTCATTGCATAAATACGATCTGTTTTTTTTAATCGAACCAACAGTACTTTGGCATAACTTCCTCTTCCTATTACCCGGAGCAAATCAAAATCCTGAAGACCTAGACTGGATGAAGCTTTGCCACTTTCCCTGGTGTTCATTGCCTGGTGAGAACATTTGTATCAGAGTTACAATGGGAAATGCTTTGCACAGTTCATTATATTTCTAAGACCTTGTTGTGCGAGGTCTCGTTTCTAAGACCTATAATGATTTAAAGATATTTTCCTAACATAAAAATATTCAAAGTTCTTAATATTTTTAAAATGTCATCCCAAACCATATAATCTAGCTATCCAAATGAGTTAGATTATATGGATGAATTCATGAGTTGAGATAAGAAGGATGGTAATAAGAATGGGAAGGGAGTTGAAATCAGAAAACCATCGAAGGATGTCTTAAAAAGGATGTAACTTTTGGGTACAGAGGCAATAGAGATGCAGGAATTTAAAAAAACGCACTAACTTTGGTGACCAAGAAATTGGGGTCCCGCTGACAGAGAACATCAAGTGTGTGACTAGGGTAAGACTGACAAAGTTACTGGAGATAACAATTGGGTTTTTCATAACAAATTCAATAGTTATAAGGAGACATCAAGATGAAAGTGTCTGCTGGAAGCTTGATACATAAAATGTAACCTAGTGAGAGGACACATTCAGAGGCCTTTTTTTTTGGGGTACTATAGACAGAAAACAAGCATGAAGTCGTTCAGCGAATGGAAGATATTCCTTTCCACAGAATACTAAGGCCGCTTTGGGACGACCAAGAGCCTTAAAATTCATTTACAACTACAAATGTAAGCTTCTGGCAATTTACAGAGAAGCCTGAAGATAGTCTTTTATTAGATGCCTGCAAAATCATTAGCACACAATGGACCCATGAAAATAAAATATGAATTCCCTAAAGAATAAGAAGAAAAGCAGAGTAAATTTTGAAAAAGATAAAGAAACCAGCAAGCACAAGACTGAAAGAAGGTTATTAGAAAAACTGAGTGAGAATGACAACTTAAAAAAAATGGTCATACATAAAAATTTGGAAATAATAATTTGGGCTGTGCACAGTGGCTCCGGCCTGTATTTCCAGCACTTTAGGAGGCTGAAGCAGGTGGACTGATTGAGCCCAGGAGTTCAAGATCAGCCTGGGCAATGTGGTAAGAAACCTCATCTCTAGCAAAAAATATCAAAATTAGCTGGGTGTTGGTGGTACGCACTGTCGTCCCAGCTACCTGGGAGGTTGAGGTGGGAGGATCACCTGAGCCTGAGAGGTCGAGGTTGCAGTAAGCTGTGATTGTGCTGCTGTACTCCAGCCTGGTGACAAAGTGAGACCCTGTCAATAATAATAATAATAGGCCAGGCAGGTGGCTTACGCCTATAATCCTAGCACTTTGGAAGGCAGAGGCGGGCAGATCACGAGGTCAGGAGTTTGAGACTAGCCTGGCCATTATGGTGAAACCACGTCCCTACTAAAAATACAAAAATTAGCCGGACGTGGTGGCACACACCAGTAGTCCCAGTTACTCAGGAGGCTGAGGCAGAAGAATCACTTGAACCCGGGAGGTGGAGGTTGCAGTGAGAGATTGCGCCACTGCACTCCAGCCTGGGCGACAGAGCGGGATTCCATCTAAAATAAAAAATATATGTATGTAATAATAACAACAACAATAATAATAATTTGATTTGGTAACAAGGTGATATAGTTTGGATATTTGACTCTTCCAAATCTCAAATCTCACGCTCAAATGTGATCCCTAGTGGGAGGTTTGGGTCACAGGGACCGATTCCTTAAGAATGGCTTGGTGCATTCCTGTGGTTAATGAGTGAGTTCAGAGTGTGGCATCTCCCTTGACTCTCTTGCTCTGTGGCACACTTGCTTCCCCTTTGCCTTCTGCCAAGACTGAAGGCTTCCTGAGGCCCTCACCAGAGGCAGATGCTAGTGCCATGCTTCTAGTTCAGCCTGCAGAACCATGTGCCAAATAAATACCCAGCCTCAGGTATTCCTTTATTCCTTCATTCATTTCTCTTTTTTTTGAGATGGGGTCTCGCTCTGTCACCCAGGCTGGAGCGCAGTGGCGCAATCTTGGCTCACTGCAACCTCCATCTCCTGGGTTCAAGCGATTCTCCTGCCTCAGCCTCCCAAGTAGCAGGGACTATAGGTGCATGTCACCATGCTCAGCTAATTTTTTTGTATTTTCAATAGAGACAGGGTTTCACAGTGTTAGCCAGGATGGTCTCCTTCTCCTGACCTTGTGATCCACCCACCTTGGCCTCTCAAAGGGCTGGCACTACAGGCACAAACCACTGTGCCCAGCCCTATTCATTTCTTTAAGAAAAGGTCTTGCTCTGTCACCCAGGCTGCAGTGCAGTGGCACAAACATAGCTAGCTCACTGCAGCCATGAACTCTTGGGTTCAAGTGATTCTCCTGCCTCAGTTTCCCAAGTGGCTGGGTCTACGGGCATGTGCCTCCACATCCAGCTAATTTTTATTTATTTTTTGTAGAGATGGGGGATCTTCCTATGTTGTCAAGGCTGATCCCAAACTACTGGCCTCAAATGATTCTCCAGCTCCACAAAATGCTGTGATTACAGATATCAGCCGCCAGACTCAACCTTTGGGTATTCCTTTGTAACAACAAAAAACGGACTAACGCACAAGGATAAATAAAGTAGAGTGAAAATAAACCAGGTTTGGGTATGTTAGGAAAGACGAGAATTGGCCGGGCGCGGTGGCTGATGCCTGTAATCCCAGCACTTTGGGAGGCCGAGGTGGGTGGATCACAAGGTCAGGATTTCAAGACAAGCCTGGACAAAATGGTGAAACCCCGTCTCTACCAAAAGAAAAAAAAGAATGAATGAATGAAAGAATTGTAAGAAAATAAGTCAACACATAGACTTGAAATAGCACTAAGTGGAAACTATAAGAGAGAATCAAGTGGAGCCAAAAAGAGCAAGGTAATAAGGCTGAATGAAATGACAGAAGCCAAATAGTGAAATGTCACCTTCAAAGGGTCTAAAAAAGAAAACAGCTGACCTAGACTTCTTTATCCTGAAAAAGTAGCTCACAAAGTGAAAGTGAAAGAAAAACATTTTCAGAAAAAAACTGAGTGAATCCATCACTAGTAGGTGCTCACTCAAGGAAAGACTCAATTGAGTCCTTGAAGGAGAAAAAGCGTGATCTCAGATGGAGGAACAAAGATGTAGGAAGAAACGAAAAACAAAAAGGGTAAAATGTAGGTAAATCTAAATAAGGAGTGACTGTTTAAAAACACAAATATACACAGAATTTTAAACTCTGGCAATAATAGCACCCAAAGGCAGGAATGGAAGAGGAATGAATTTAAAGTGTGCCAAGGTCACTGCATTTTCTAGAGAAACAGTAAAAGTGTTATTTGTAATACTTTTTAAATTCAAATTTTATCTTACATAGAGGGGGTATGTGTGTGTGTTTGTTACATGGGTATACTGCAGCCAGGCAGTGAATGTACTACTCAAGAGGTAGTTTTTCAACTCATGCTGCCCCCGCCTCAAGCAGTCAATAGTGGCTGCTGTTCCCAAGATTGTGTTTGTGAGCGCTCAATGCTTAGCTCCCACTTGTGAGACCATGTAGTATTTAGTTTTCTGTTCCTGCATTAATTCGTTTAGGATTATAACCTCTAGCTCTATCTATATTGCCACAAGGTACATGGTTCCATGTTTTCTTTACTCAATCCACTACTGATGGACACCTAGGTTGATTCCATGTCTCTGCTACTAAACAGTGCAGTGATGAACATATGAATGCATGTGTCTTTTTGGGAGAATGATCTATTTTTCTTTGGGTACATACCCAGTAATGGGAGATGGCTGGGTCAAATGGTAGCTCTGTTTAAAGTTTTTAAAGAAATCTCCAAATTGATTTCCACAGTGGCTGAGCTAGTTTACATTCTCACCAACTGTATATAAGCATTCCCGTTTCTCTGCAGCCTCACCACTGTCTCTGTTGCTGACGCTGTAGTGGTGCAATCACAGCTCACTGGAGCCTTGACCTTCGGGGTTCAAGCAATCCTCTCACCTCAATCTCCTGAAGAGCTGGTACTACAGGGGCGCAGCACCAAACCTGACTAATGTTTTATTTTTTGTAGAGACTGTTGCCTAGGCTGGTCTTGAACTCCTAAGCTCAAACACTACATCCGCCTCATTCTCTCAAAGTGCTGGGGTGCAAGCTATCACCCAGATTGACTTTTTAATAAAAGCTATTTTGACTGATACGAGATGGTATCTCACTGAGGTTTTGATTTCTATTTCTCTGATAATTAGTGATGATGAATGGTTTTTCATGTTCGTTGGCTGCTTATAGGTCTTCTTTTGAGATATGTCTGTTCATGTCCTTTGGTTGGTTTGTTTGTTTTTTTGAAACAGAGTCGTGCTCTGTCACCTAGACTGGAGTGCAGTGGCACAGTCTCGGCTCATTGCAACCTCTGCCTAACCGGTTCGAATGACTCTCGTGCCTCAGTCTCCCGAGTAGCTGGGATTACAGGTGCGTGACACCATGCCCTGGTAGAGAGAGAGAGAGAGAGAGAGAGAGAGAGAGTGTGTGTGTGTGTGTGTGTGTGTGTGTGTGTGTGTGTGTGTGTGTGTGTGTGTGTGTGTGTGTGTGTGTGTCTGTGTGTGTGTCTGTGTGTGTATTTTTAGTAGAGATAGAGTTCCACTACGTTGGCCAGGCTGGTCTCAAACTCCTGGACTCAAATGATCTGCCTGTCTCTGCCTCCCAAAGTGCTGGGATTACCAGCATAAGCCACCATGCCCAGCCCTTTGCCCATATTTTAATAGGGTTGTTTTTTGTTGTTAAGTTTTGTTACAGATTCTGGATATGAGACCTTCACTGGATGTACAGTTTGTGAATATTTTCTCCCATTCTGTAGGTTGCCTGCTTAGTCTACTGGTGGATTCTTTTGCTGTACAGAAGCTCTGTAGTTTAATTAGGTCCCACTTGTCAATTTTTGGCTTTGTTGCAATTGCTTTTGGAGACTTAGCTAAAAATTTTTTGCCAAGGCTAATGTTAAGAGAGTATTTCCCAGGTTTTCTTCTAGGATTTTTATAGTTTGAGGTCTTACATTTAAATCTTTATTCCATCTAGAGTAAATTTTTGTATATGGTGATAAGTAAGGGTCCATTGGTGATACATGCCTGTAGTCCCAGCTACTTGAGAGGCCGAGGTGGGAGGATTGGTTGAACTCAAGAAGTTGAGGCTGTAGTGAGCCATGACTGCACCACTGCACAGCTGCCTGTGCAATAACACTGTCTCACAAAAAAATAAAAGGAAAGGCTGGCTGTGGTGACTCATACCTGTATCAGGACTTTGGGAGGCCGAGGTGGGCAGATCATGAGGTCAGGAGTTTGAGACCAGCCTGGCCAACATGGTGAAACTCTGTCTCTACTAAAAATATAAAAATTTCTGTGTTTGGTCTAGGAAGAAAATTCTTGAATAAAAAAAAAGAAAAAAAAAGAAAAGAAAAAAAAATTTCTGTGTTAAGCACAGTGGAAAAAAAAAAAAGAAAAAAAAATTAGCCGCACGTGGTGGCGAACTACTTTAATCCCAGCTACTAGGGAGGCTGAGGCAGGAGAATCGCTTGAACCTGGGAGGCGGAGGTTGCAGTGAGCCACTGCACTCCAGGCTGGGTGACAGAGTAAGACTCCATCTTAAAAAAATAATAACAAAAATAAAAGGAAAAATGTGAAAAAAAAAGTCTTTTTCAGACAAACAAACAGAACAAGAAACTAAAACATAACATTTAACAGGTGACCTTAACAGGTTTCTTCAAAATAATACAGGAGTGAGGGAAGTGAGTAGACAAAATAAGACTGGGCAGGAATTGATCACTGTTTTCACTAATAATAGACACAAGCGCTTTGTTATATTATTCTGTTTACTTTCATTTATGTTTGAAATTTTTGGCCCGGCATGGTGGCTCATGCCTATAATCCTTACACTTTGAGAGACTGAGTTGGGAGAACCACTTAAGGCCAGGAGTTCAAGACTAGCTTGGGCACCACAGTGAGACTCTGTCTCTACACAACAGAAAATGAAAAAATTAGCTGGGTGTGGTGGGGTGTTCCTACAGTCCTAGCTACTCGGGAGGCTGAGGTGGGAAGATAACTTGAGTCCAGGAGTTCAAGGTTGCAGTGAACCATGATCACACCACTGCACTCCAGCCTGGGCAATAAAGCAAGACCCCAACTCAAAAAAGAAGGAGGATACAAGAAAAGGAGGAGGCACTGTGAACTAAACCTTTCATGTCCAGAAATACACAAGAATGAAAAATTGAAAAAGAGAGACATAAATATTTATGGACGTAACTAGAAAAGGTTAAAAAAGTTGCTAAAAAGTCCAACTGGGAGTGGGTGGTGTGAGACATGATCATCTTTTTCACTATAAGATTTTTTCAAAAAACTGATTATGATGATGATGATTTTGAGATGGAGTTTTGCTCTTGTTGCCCAGGCTGCAGTACAATGGGGAGATCTCAGCTCACTTCAACCTCTACCTTCAGGTTCAAGCGATTCTCCTGCCTCAGCCTCCTGAGTAGCTGAGATTACAGGCATGTGCCACCACACCTGGCTAATTTTGTATTTTTTTTAAGTAGAGAAGGGGTTTCTCCATGTTGGTCAGGCTGGTTTCGAACTCCCAACCTCAGGTGATCCGCCCGCCTCAGCCTCCCAAAGTGCTGGGATTACAGGAGGAAGCCACTGTGCCTGGTCCCCAAAAACTGATTACTATTTTAATCAAATAATTTTAATTACCAATTTGTTCTATTTATTTATTTATTTGATGGTGTCTCACTCCACTGCCCAGGCTGGAGTGCAGCTGTGCGATTTTGGCTCACTGCAACCTCCACCTCCCGGGTTCAAGCGATTCTCCTGCCTCAGTCTCCTGAGTAGCCAGGATTACAGGTGCCCACCACTACACCCAGCTAATTTTTTGTATTATTAGTAGAGACGGGGTTTCGCCATGCTGGCCTGGCTGGTCTTGAACTCCTGACCTTGTGATTCACCCGCCTTAGCCTCCGAAAGTGCTGGAATTACAGGCATGAGCCACCACACCCAGCCCCATTTGTTTGTTTTAAAAACTGATAAGAGCTGGCTATGGCTCACGCCTGTAATCACAAGGTCAGGAGTTCAAGACCAGCCTGGCCAGCATGGCGAAATCCCATCTTTTCTAAAAATACAAAAAATAAGCTGGGCGTGGTAGCTCACGCCTGTAGTCCCAGCTACTGGGGAGGCTGAGACAGGGGAACTGCTTGTACTCAGGAGGCAGAGGTTGCAGTGAGCCAAGATCGAAATACTGTACTCCAGCCTGGCGACAGAGCAAGACTGTCTTAAAAAAAAAAAAAAAAAAAATAAAAAATGTAGGCTGGGTGTGGTGGCTCACGCCTGTAATCCCAGCATTTTGGGAGGCTGAGATGCGCAGATTACCTGAGGTTGGGAGTTTGATACTAGCCATAACCAACATGGAGAAACCCTGTCTCTATTAAAAATACAAAATTTTCCAGGCGTGGTGGCTCATGCCCGTAATTCCAGCTACTTAGGAGGCTGAGGCAGGAGAATCGCTTGACCCTGGGAGGCGGAGGTTACAGTGAGCCAAGACTGCACCATTGCTCTCCAGCCTGGGGAACAAGAGTGAAACTCAGTCTCAAAGAATAAATAAATAAAACAAACTGATAAAGTGCCTAATAGTCAGAAAAAAATAGTGACAGTTAACATGTTTAATAATTTATTGTCTAAATAAGCAATTTATACACAAAATGGAAAGATCTACTATATATTTTAAACACTACTAGCAAGTATTTTAAACAGTATCCTTAAATACATTGTAATTTTCAGATAAGCTATTTTAAAAATAAATTATCCCACTAAATTACTTCCTAGGTTAAATCAGTAATTTAATTATTAAATTAAATCAGAATAAAACTCTGGAACAGTTACAAATCATTTTCGTATTTTATCATTATGATCTAAAGTCTATGCAGGTCAGTATGCCATACTTTTAAACTCCTGAGTCTTACTAAAAAGCTAATGACATAATGTACAATAAGACAAATTATCTTACCTCTTTTTCTTCACCAACTTGATCCAAACTCTCATGACTTGAAGGATTATATGGAATTACTAAAAATCCAATACCAAACATTTAAAAAAAAAAAGGTGTGGGGGAAAAAACACAGCAACCATTAACGAGTTTGAAATAAAAATTTTTTAATTTTTACTTTTTACTTCTGAATAAATTTTCATTATTTAAAACTAAGTACTTGTCCTACTAATAACAAGTTGTATGTAAATACAATAGTTAAATCCTAATCTTTAGGGAGGGTAAAGAAAGCATGCATCACAACCTGGTAGCCAAGTACTCCTTTCAACAAGTACTTTTGTTATTTTTAAAACATTTCTCTTCTTTACATATCAATCAAACACTCCTTCTAAATGAATGACTCTATAAGATATGTTTAAATTTTTTAGTATGACTAAGACAGAGATACAGGACCTCTGGCTTTCACTTCTCACTCCATCATACTCAAAATTTTCCTTACTACCACAATGGTCAAGTAACAAACAGTAATCTCAGCACCTTGGGAAGCCGAGGTGGGCGGATCACGAAGTCAGAAGATTGAGACCATCCTGTCTAACACAGTGAAACCCAGTCTCTACTAAAAATACAAAAAATTAGCTGGGCATGGTGGCACAAACCTGTAGTCCCAGCTACTGGGGAGGCCTGGACAGGAGAATTGCTTGAACCATGGAGGCGGAGGTTGCAGTGATCAAGCCACTGCACTCCAGCCGGGGCAACAGAGCAAGACTCCGCCTCAAAACAAAAACAAAAACAAAACAGACAAGGATGGAACTTCTACTTCTTAAAGCTACCTGGGGCAAAAAAAAAAAAAAGCCTACATTTCATAGAGCTGATCCTTCCATGACTAGGAGATTGCATTTTGTCTTTTCAGAAAAACTCCCTTGTTTCTCCTTTTCTGATTTAGTCCAGAGAAGAGCATGCTGTCCTCCCTCCTTTCACTGCTCTCCAAATTTCCCAGATACATGTTTAAGGTTTTATCTACTCAACATTCTTTTAAGGTATCTATCTAACTTGAGATACCTTAATTTCCACCATCTTCCTGGAATTTCCCATATTGCATCTCTCTACCTTTCACCTAATTCCTACTTGATTATAATAAAGCTTTTAATAAAAACAAGTCACTTTGGCTGGACACAGTGGCTCATGCCTGTAATACCAGCACTTTGGGAGGCTCGGGCGGGCAGATCACCTGAGGTGACACCTCAGGCGACAGAGCAAGACTCTATCTTAGAAAAAAAACCAAGTCACTTGAACACACTCAACATGGGCCACAAAGTCAGCTTCATGTTTTTTCATTATGGAAAAAAACTGTTTGCTGAATTTAAAGGAGTCTCAAAAGAAATTTATGTGAACTAGAAAAAACGGTCATTTATTGTAGTTAACAAAGCTTTTTTTGAAAAAATAGAAAAAACAGACAGGGTCTCCCTCCCTATGTTGGCCAATCTAGTCTTGAACTCCTGAGTTCAAGGGATCCTCCTGCCTCGACCTCCCAAAGTGCTGGGATTATAGGTGTGAGCCATCACACCCAGCCCATAGTTGTCTTTTTGTTTTTCGTTTTTTTTTTTCTCTTTTCTGAGATGGAGTCTTGCTTTGTCACCCAGGCTGGAGTGCAGTGGTGTGATCTCGGCTCACTGCAACCTCCAACTCCTGGGTTCAATCAATTCTCCCACCTCAGCCTCCCAAGTAGATGGGATTACAGGCATGTGCCACCATGCCCTGCTAATTTTTGTATTTTTAGTAGAGACAGGGTTTCACCCTGTTGTCCAGTCTGGTCTCAAACTCCTAACCTCAGGTGATTTGTCCGTCTCAGCCTCCCAAATTGCTGGGATTACAGGTGTGAGCCACTGTGCCCAGCCCATAGTTATCTTTAAAAAATCCACGTTCTAAGCACAGCTGCATTTAAATATTAAAAAAAAAAAAAAAAAAAGCCAAACGTGTATGTTAAATAGTGTGACTCACTACTACAAAACATATATTTACTTTTATTTAGGAAGAACGTAAATGTTTTTAAACTTGGGTAAAAGAGTCACCTAAGTAAGTCTTTACATGCTATTCTGTGAATGAACAATGCGTTGTGCCAGCCCCACTCTTACCTGTCTGTGCATGGTCAGAATGCATGGATGACTGATCCATGGGCATCATTGGTTCCTACAAACATTTCCAAAGACACAGTAACTCAACGAATTCTTTTTAAATCCCAATACCTCTAATACACCCAGAAATAACACTATTTCAACAACACACAGCACATTAAAATTTAATTTTGAAAGAATATAACTTAAGTGAGAATTGTATTTACTTTTAATTTTGTTTTATGAAACTATACAGCATTTCCTGTGAATGAGGTAATGTTAGTCATATTTTACAGAAAATACAAAACTAATTTAAGACCACCAATTAGAAATCAAATTAAATTGCTATATATTCTGATTTGTTTCTCTTTGATACTACCTATTCTTCCTTCAAGCTCCACTTCAAATCTTTGGCAAAAAGAAGTCTCTGGAATATGCATTCTTTAGTTGGAGTCCAGGGGTAGACTTCAGGATATCAATAACCCCTTAAAATTATATGTAAATTTTTGTGGGTTTCCCATTTTCCTGAAGATTTTCAAAGGTGTCAGTGGTCCCCAAAAAGAGAAAAGAAATACCTCCTAGAAACTAACTTATCTAAATAATGGCCAATAATCTCAGGAAAAATGTAGATTCAAACTCAAGTTATTACTAATTTATTAATCTTAGACTCATGTTTAATGAATACCAGCAGGAAAAAGTAAACTTGAGAAAGAACATTAATGATACAGTTATAATTTCAAGACTGCCTTAAAGACAGGCTCATAAGTAAGCTTAAGGATTTTTAAATGCATTTAACCTCCATCCTAAAATTTCAATATAATCACTAACCCTGCCCCCTTTCCTTCCATATGTCACCAAAGAATACTCAAACATATTAACCGTAACCTATATGAATTATGTTGGAAATATTCAGCCTTCTGTTTTTCCTTAAGATTGGATTTTCCCCTTAACTACAAATCCATTCCTAAGCTTATATGAACTCATTAAATAATTCTAATACCAAAGAGCTACCAGTAACAACCTGCTTTCACAATATCCAAAGAAAATCCCATGAATAAATATGGCATAACAGTTCTAAAGGACAATTTAGAAAGATGCATCCAAGTATTTTTATTCCGTTTTTTGTGGAGCAGGGCTAATCGGTAGGCAGTGCGCTTAGAGAGCTGCATCCAGGTACTTTTTTAAATGCTTATCTTTTAACTCAGTAATTCTAATTCTGCATCCTTAAGGAAGTATGATTTGCAAGAAAGTTCACTAAGGTTGGCCAGGCGCAGTGGCTCACGTCTCCCAGCACTTTGGGAGGCTGAGGCAGGTGGATCACGAGGTCAGGAGTTCCAGACCAGCCTGGCCAACATGGCAAAACCCTGTCTCTACTTAAAATACAAAAATTAGGGGGCGCACACCTACAGTCCCAGCTAGTTGGGAGGATGAGGTGGGAGAAGCACCTGAACCAAGGAGACAGAGGTTGCAGCGAGCTGAGATCATGCCACTACACTCCAGCCTGGGAGACAGGGCGAGACTCTGTCTCAAAATAACAACAAAAAAAGGCACACACAAGCACATGTGCCTTCTGGTGGATAAACAACCTTTTGTAAAGTTGACTCAAAAACAATGCACCAAAACAAAAGCCAAAATCTAATCAAACCTCGACATCCAACTATTATACGAGATAAAAGAATAAAGGCGACAAAATAACATGCTGAACACAACCATGGAGAAGTCATGAGCAGAATTCTGCAACAATGTAAATGACAAATAACCATTACTTTTACAATAAAATTCTAAGGAAAAAAAGGAGAGAGAAAGAGAGAAATGAAGAAAGAACCAGTAAATCAAAAAATATCTAAGAGATCAATCAATTGTACACATGGACTTCATTTGGATCCTGATTCATAATGAAAACTATAAAAACTAATAATATTTATGAGAACAATGACTAGATATTTGACATAAGGAATCTGGTTTTTAGTTAGGTTTTTTAAAAAAGTCCTTATCTTTTAGAGGTACATGCTGAAATATGTCTGAGATTTGTTTGAAAACAACACAGGGTAAGGGTAAGTTAAGTGAATGGGGGTATAGGTGAAACCAAGATTAGTCATGAGTGGGTAACTTGTTGGAGCTGGGTGTCTAGTACATGGGAGTTCATTACAGTGTTCCAAATACTCTTAAATAAGTTTACATTTTTTCCATATGGAAAATTAAAAATGTTTATGCATATACATTTGAAAAGGAAAAGTTCTGGAAGGATATCCACCAAATGACAATTACCTTTAGATGGCAGAATATATGTGGACTTTTACTTAATTTTTTCTTTATTCATCCATATTCTGTATTTTTTTCTATAACAAACACGTTTTACTTCCATATTTAAATAGAAAGTGATAAATCAAAGTTCAGTGCTTTTCTTCCCAGTAATCCTACACTTTAAATAGCAAACATGATACCTCGGACTCTTCCTACCTTACCTGCTTAAGACAGCTGCTAGAATAATGTGATCTATAAACTAATATGTTCAGATTAAAGGACAGAGAGAAACTCTGAAATGTTCTCCATGTATCTTCCAAATCTAGACCAGAGGATTTTATAGCAGGTCAAAGAAGCTAACTATATCCCACAAACAAATATTACTACAGATATTTCGAAGTTCCGAAGTTCACGGTATGTTAAGAGGAATGTAAGGTATTCCTACCCGCACTCTGTGACTACTCTCTTGTGCTGTAATTCCTGAACGTCTCCCTACTTGAGCACTCTGTTTCAGCAGTGTTATCAAGCATGCTCTTAAAAAAAGGACAGACAACTGTATCTTACCGGTGGCAAAGAATGCCGCCCACATTCAATTGTGACGAGTTTATGGCACTTCTTATGAACCAGGAGTTTGCAGTTGATACACTTATATCCTTGGCGGCCAAGTCCCCATATTCGGTCTGTGCAGATGGCACAGTGAGCACGCTGAAAACAGTAATTCAACAACATTTTATTAACCAAAAAGAAAGTCATAATCATTTCCCAAACAATTTCCTGACTCAATTCCCTTCATTATGCTGTCAACTGTCAGCCCACGACAAAAAACAACAAAAGCAAAACAAAGTTTCCTCATACATAATTTTTCAAAAGCTATGAAGGTCAGTGAAAAAGGAGAGCTTGCTCTTAAGAGACAGTGAAATTTGCAACCACATTTCTTTCTGTAGTAAGTCTAAGAATTTTCAGTCCTTACATAATTAAGTTCAGAATAATGAAAACAGAAAAAGTGAATTAAACAAGAAATACATACGACAGAAAAGGCCACTGAAGGACTCCTAAGCAAACATAAACCTTCCAGGCTGTTCAGAGGTCAAACCAAAGCTCTGTTTTCTTAAAGAGCAATACCTAAAGTGGCTTTTCATTTGAAAGCCATCTTTTTCTTCCGTTTTTTTTTTTTTTAAGACAGACTTTCGCTCTTGTTGCCCAGGCTGGAGTGCAATGGTGCAATCTTGGCTCATTGCAACCTCCACCTCCCAGGTTCAAGCGATTCTCCTGCCTCAGCCTCCTGAGTAGCTGAGATTACAGGCGCGCGCCACCACGCCTGGCTAATTTTTTTTTTGTATCTTTAGTCAATATGGGGTTTCACCACCTTGGCCAAGCTAGTCTTGAACTCCTGACCTCATTCGTGATCCACCATGCTCAGCTCCCCATACCCCTCTCTTCCCCGCTTTTTTTTAAGAGACAAGGTCTTGCTCCATCAGGCTAGAGTGTAGTGGAGTCACTTTTACTCACTGCAGCTTCAGTCTCCTGGGCTCAAGCTTCCTGAGTAGCTGGGACTACAGTCATACACCACCATACCCCACTAATGCTTGTATTTTTCATAGAGATGGGATCTCATTATGTTGCCCTGGCTGGTCTCGAACTCCTGGGCTTAAGTGATCCCTCTCCTCAGCCTCCCAAACTGCTGGGATTATAGGCATATGCCATTGCACCCAGCCTCAAAGCCTTCTTAAACGTCAGTGCTACTGCAAGTACAAGAGTTTGGGGAGGAATTTCGGGTGGTGGTTTCTATTTTAATTAATTTAGAACATGGCATTAGTTTCAGAGGGCAATGGCACCCAAAAATTTGCAGTTATCAAGAATATTTTAAAAATTGGCTTCTGCCCAGGCATGGTGGCTCACGCATATAATCCCAGCATTCTGGGAGGGTGAGGCGAACAGACCACCTGAGGTCAGGAGTTTGAGACCAGCCTGGCCAACATGGTAAAACCCTGTCTCTACTAAAAATGCAAAGAATGGCAAGGCCTGATGGCTGATTCCTGTAGTCCCAGCTCATCAGAAGGCTGAGGCACAAGAATCGCTTGAACCCAGGAGGTGCAGGTTGCAGTGGGCCAAGATTGTGCCACTGCACTCCAGCCTAGGTGACAGTGGGACTCCATCTTAAAAAATAAACAAACAAATACATAATAAATTAGCTGACTTCTGAAGACAGACTGCTGCTTTCAAACTTTCAAACTTTGTGCAAGTTACTTAACTGCCCTGTTCTTGAGTTTTGCCATCTATAAAATGGAAATATATAATATCTATTTTACAAGGTTGTTGTAAGGATATAATGAATCAATGTATATGAGGCATTTGAAAAAGTGCCTGGTACATAGTACAACCCAGATAAGTGTTTGCTATTATTATTTTCTAAATAGTGAAAATCAAATTACAACGTTAACTGGCAAAACAGATATTAAATAAGGAAAATAAACCTTGCTTGTTTTCTGGCTACCTTAAATTATATTTTAAAATCCAATTTTCTTACAGCTAGGGTATATTATGTGGCATAATTAATCAGTCAATCTGGAGCTTTTTGAGATCGGGTCTTGCTTCATTACCGGCTGGAGTGCAGTGGTGCAATCTCGGCTCACTGCAGCCTCTGTCTCCTGGGTTCAAGCGATTCTCCTGCCTCAGCCTCCCGAGTAGCTGGGACTACAGGTGCACGCCACCACGCCTGGCTAATTTTTGTATTTTTAATAGAGATGGGGTTTTGCCATGTTGGCCTGGCTGGTCTCAAATTCCTGGCCTCAAGTAATCTGGTCACCTTGGCCTCCCAAAATGCTGGGATTATAGGCCTGAGCCACCACACCTGGCCTGGAGCATTTTTAAGAGTGAACGAAGATGCTGTTAAAAAATATAGGCATACTGCCTCAGGCAAACTGGAAATGTAAGGTTATGTTATTTATTTAAAACTGTATAACAAGACTTAATAACGAACTACCTTCCTTTCACAGTAGAAAGGGAAAAAAATAGCCGTCTCACATTATCAACATTCAACAAACTATGTTTACCCTGTTGAAACGCTTGGCTTGGAAAGTGTGGCCATTGGCACAATAAAGCTTTCTCCAGCGGCGTGCACCTCTACGGTAGATGGATTCTGAAGAGAGATTAGTAGTTAAAAAAAGAAAAAAGAGCAAGTGTGAGTAAAAGTCATTTTATAATTAAGTCTGTAATTTTTTTCATGATACTCTTGCAAGAAAAAAATACTGATAAAAACCTGAACATCAAAAATTAAAACAGATTAATCAAGGGACCAGATGAAAATAAAGACCACAGAGTATTAATATTTGACTACTACTACTACTACTGGTTGGCTTTTTTTTTTAAGACAGAGTCTTGCTCTGTCACCTAGGCTGGAGTGCAGTGGCTCAGTCTCAGCTCACTGCAACCTCTGCTCCCAGGTTCAAGCAATTCTCCTGCCTCAGTCTCCTGAGTAGCTGGGATTACAGGCATCTGCCATCATGCCTGGATAATTTTTGTATTTTTAGTAAAAACGGGGTTTTGCCATGTTGGCCAGGCTGGTCTTGAACTCCTGACCTCAGGTGATCTGTCCGCTTTGGCCTCCCAAAGTGCTGGGATTACAGGCTTGAGCCAACGTGCCCAGCCTACTACTGCTTTTCTTTTTAAAAATTCTCCTCCAACTTTGTATTTTGAACATCTTTTAATATCACAGAAAAGGTAAAGTAAGAGACATCTGTATCTTTTACTGAGATTTACCAATTACTCATGTTTTGTCATATTTACTTTCTTCGCTACAAAAACATACTTTTTTTTCCCTGAATTACTTGGAAGTAAAATGCAGACATCATGACACTTAAATACCCTTAAATGCCTAAGTATCCACTGCCTGAAATTAAGGACATTCCCCCACAATTCTACATAACCACAATACCACTGCCATGTCTTAAAAAATTAGTATTAATTCAATATCAACCAATACACAATTCATATACAAATTTCCCTAACTGCTCTCAAAGTGACTTTCTTTCTTCTTTCTTCCTTTTTTTTTGAGACAGAGTCTTACTCCATCACCCAGATTGGAACGCAGAGGTGCAATCTCAGCCCATTGCAACCTCCACCTCCCGGGTTTAAGTGATTCTTCTGTCTCAGCCACCCGAGTAGCTGGGATTACAGGCACATGCCACCACACCCGGCTAATTTTTATATTTTTAGTAAAGAAGGGATTTCATCCTATTGGCCAGGCTGGTCTCAAATTACTGTCCTCAAGTGATCTGCCTGCCTCAGCCTCCCAAAGTGCTGGGATTACAGTGACTTTCAAAGCTCACTTTTTCTATCCAGGATGTAATCAAGACTCAGGGATTGCATTTAATCATGCTTTTTTGGTCTCCTTATTGTATTCTAAAACATTCACTCTGTGTTATTTGTGGTTATTTCTTTTTCTTTTCTTTTTTTTTTTTGAGGCAGAGTTTCGTTCCTGTTGCCCAGGCTGGAGTGCAGTGGTGCGATCTCAGCTCACCGCAACCTCCGCCTCCTGGGTTCAAGCAATTCTCCTGCCTCAGCCTCCCAAGTAGCTGGGACTACAGGCACACGCCACCACGCCCAGCGAATTTTCGCATTTTTAGTAGAGATGGGGTTTCACCATGTTGACCAGGATGGTCTCGATCTCTTGACCTTGTGATCCTCCCGCCTCGGTCTCCCAAAGTGCTGGGATTATAAGCGTGAGCCACTGTGCCCGGCCTGTTATTTCTTTTTCATGACGTTGACTTTTTTTTTTTTTTAAAAGAGTCTGGTTAGTTGTTTCATATTATATCCCACATTCTGCAATATCTGTTTACTTATGATTCGAGGCAGTATTAAATACTTTTGGCAAAAACAATACACAGGTAGTGTTGTGTATTTCTTATCTCGTTACATCATGGGGTACACAAATGTCAGAATATCAACTCTCACTACTGATAGTCAATCACTATTAAAGGTAGTGACTGCTAGATCTCTTCATTGTAAAGGTACATTTCACTTTTTGTAACTAATATGTAAAGTGATATTTTGTACCACAAGCATATCTTTTTCCCCCAACAACTTTTCTCCAGTGGTCTTTATATTAATGTTTCTTAAGTATACTTAGAGAAAGAGGTTCCAAAAGATCAAATCTAGTCCACCTTCATATTTTTAAGTTCATCATTATATATATTGTCTATTAGTCATTAATAATAACATCCCACAGTAATGGTAATAACAGTAATAGTTAATACCATAGAAAGATTATATTAGGTTCCCAAAGTCATATTTTAAAGCAGATGTAGCACTATGCTTACTATTTAAAATTAAGATACTAAAGAGCAGTTGCAATGCTCTCAATTAGGAATCTTAGGATAGCTTAACACAGAATTTAAAGTTTAGAGCTATTTCAATTAATTCAAAGTAAAACATGGGCACGTGCAGAAACCACAAATGAAAATGAGTTGCCTAATATCCACACTTAGTAAATTACGCCAAATATCAAAAGCAATAACATACTCAAACATAAGTCTGCATACTTAAATTACATTAGAGCAAACAGTAGTTTGACTCTTTTAGTTCATCTCATTAATAATAACCATTTGCCAGGTACGGTGGCGCACACCTGTAGTCCCACCACTTTGGGAGGCCAAGGAGGGCAGATCACAAGTTCAAGAGATTGAGACCATCCTGGCTAACATGGTGAAACTCTGTCTCTACTAAACATACAAAATACAAACAATTAGCCAGGCATGGTGGCACGCACCTGTAGTCCCTGCTACTTGAGAGGCTGAGGCAGAAGAATTGCTTGAACCCGGGAGGTAGAGGTTGCAGTGAGCCGAGATTGCGCCACTGTACTCCAGCCTGGGTGACAGAGCAAGACTGTCTCAAAACAAAACAAAATAATAACCATTGGCTTAGACATTCCAAAGAAATTCCCTTAACAAGTCCTGACCTGAACAAGCTTTTAAATGGTAGTTCTCAAACTTTAGTGTGCGTCAGAATCACCTGAAGAGCTTGTTAAATCTGGTAGCTCAGCCCCAGTCCAAGAGTTTATGAATCAGGTTTTTTTTTGAGACGGAGTCTCGATCTATTGCCCAGAATGGAGTGTAGTGGTGTGATCTCGGCTCACTGCAACCTCCACCTCCCGGATTCAAGCAATTCTCCTGCCTCAGCCTCCTAGGTAGCTGGGATTACAGGTATGCACCACCATGCCCAGCTAACTTTTTTTGTATTTTTAGTAGAGACGGGGTTTCACCATGTTGGCCAGGCTGGTCTTAAACTTCTAACATCAGGTGATCCACCAGCTCCGGCCTCCCGATGTTCTAGGATTACAGACATGAGCCACTGCACTCAACCAGCAGTGCAGTTTCTAGCAAGTTCTCCGGTGATGCTGATGCTGTGGGCCCCAATTGCTACATTTTGAGTCAGTTTTAAAATACTAAAGACGTCCAGATCCCACCCCTAGACTGATTCATTAGGTTTGGGAATGGAAATCTGGCATTGATCATTTCCTCTATTCCACCATTTTAATGTGTCCAAGGGTGAGAACCACCATTCCACTGTGGACTATGGTTGGGTACTCAAAGTTACTAAGAGTTTGAGGTCTAATAAGTATACACATTTCTCTGGGTCAATTGTAGGAATTCTGCAATATTTAAAGACATTTAATAAATGACTTGGGGCCAGGCACCGTGGTTCACACCCGTAATCCCAGCACTCTAGGAGGCCGAGGTGGGTGATCACCTGAGGTCAGCAATTCGAGACCAGCCTGGCCAACATGGCGAAACACCATCTCTACTGAAAATACACAAATAAGCTGGGCGTGGTGGCAGGCACCTGTCATCCCAGGTACTCAGGAGGCTGAGTCAGGAGAATCACTTGAACCCCAGAGGTGGAGGCTGCAATGAGCTGAGATATTGTGCCACTGCACTGCACTCCAGCCTGGGTAAGAGAGTGAGACTGTGTCTCAAAAAAAGAAAAGGTGACTTAATAATTGTTTAAAAAAAAAAACTGCAGAAAAAAAGTCAATTCCTTGACATGTGCTGAGTGTCATGTCACTCAAGTGGTATAACAAAAAAATAAAATAAAACAAATGTATTTGTTATGTGTAACTGTGCATGTATATATGAGACACAGAGACAGAGATAAAACAAACAGAAAAAATGTTAAAAACTGGTAAATCTGGGCAAAGGATATGCAGGTATCCTTGTTTTCAATGTTGTTTCAACTTCTGCATAGGTCTGAACATTTCCAAAATTAAATTTTAAAACTTAAATTTAACTTAATTTTCCTTTCATTTGTGCAACAGACAACCATGTAAGTTGTAACTAAGAACTATCTGAATTTGATCTGGCAAAAGTAGCATTTGGGCAGTCACTAATATATTCTAAATTAGACTAAAAAATGGAAAGGAAATCAAATGAATTAGAAGTTCTACTTCCTTTTTTTTTTTTTCATTTGAGATAGGGCCTGTTTCCATTACCCAGACTAGAGTGCAATAGTACGACCCTGGCTCACTGCAGTCTCAAACTCCTAGGCTCAAGGGATCCTCCCACCTCAGCCTCCCAGGCAGCTGCGATTATAGGCACATACCATGCTAATTATTTTTTGTCTTTTCTGTAGAGACAAGGTCTCAGTTTGTGGCCCAGGCTGGTCTTGAACTCCTGGGCTTAAGTGATCCTCCCACCTCAGCCTCCCACAGTGCTGGGATTATAAGCATTAGCCACTGTCCACTGTGCTTGGCTAAAAATTCTATTTCTGATTTCTTTTCACTTGTACCATAGCACAGTAACTCTTGTAAACGGTATGAAGAATGTAAACACTCACTATCTTCTCCTGGACAAGGCATCCCAGGACGTTCTGGTACACAAGGGAACACTGAAAGAAAATAAATTAGCATGAGTTAACAGCATATTTAAAACATACACATTACATATGATTTAAAATTCAAATGTAAAAGAAACTGCCCGGATTTCAACTTGACCCTCTCTTTACATGAGACAAGATACATAGCATGTGGTCAGCATTATTTGCCAAAGGAATTAATTTCACCAAGGCCATATAAAAGAAAGCTTTATTTGCCTTTGCTTTGTTGGTGTTTAAAAAAAGAAGAAGAAGGAAAGGTCTTAAGAAAACAAACATGTCTATAAACAATGCATCAGGCCAGGCACAGTGGCTCACGCCTCTAATCCCAGCACTCTGAGAGGCCTAGGTGGGTAGATCACTTGAGGTCAGGAGATCCCAGTCTGGCCAACATGGTAAAACTCTGTCTCTACTAAAAAATATAAAAAAAAAAATTAGCTGGGTGTGGTGGCACGCCTATAATCCCAGCTACCTGGGAGGCTGAGGCCTGAGAATCTCTTGAACCCATGAGGCGAAGGTTGCAGTGAGCCGAGATCATGCCACTGCACTCCAGGCCCGGTGACAGAGTGAGACACCATCTCAAAAACAAAAACAAAACAAAACAAAAACCAATGCATTAGAAGCTCAAATGACATTCCAGTCCCTGTTACATCATTAATTATTTTCTTATCCTTAAAGAAATTATTAACTAGTATTTCCTTAAATCCTTGGTATAGTGGGACAAGTCTGTCACAATAAAGAATACAAATTAAATTACAAAAATGTATACAAATATGGTACATAAAATATTAGTTTTTAAAAAATGTATACTAAACTTATGACTAAATTAACACCAGAAACAGTACCAAAATCCAAAAATGTAAATTTACATTAGAAACTACAAATTTATATACTAATTCAAACTATTTTTATAACAAGGTAAAATATAAAGCAACAATGTGTTTATGAAAACTTAGCTATTCATAGTCTGTGATGCACTAAAGGACACAGATAAAGAGCACAGAATATAGGAAGAACAGTTCCTAATGCATATTTCTAAGAGCTGAAACATAAGCAAATGTCTGAAAACATCTGTGATGTAGTATTAAAAGGCAGTAAGACTTAAAACTGACTGTTTAATACCAATCATCAATCACTTCTTTATGCATTCATTGTAATTTTATTCTGGAAAGAGATGACAAAAAAATAGACTCTTAAAGCTCTATTAGAATCTCAACAAAGTAGATTATGGATCCCCTGTGAGTCACTATGTCAAATTCTAGAGACAGAAAAAATCAGGCCGGGCGTAATGGCTCATGCCTGTAATCCTAGCACTTTGGGAGGCCAAGGCGGGTGGCTCACTTGAGGTCAGGAGTTCGAGACCAGCTTGGGCAAATTAGTGAGACCTTGTCTCTACAAATAATAATAATAATAAATTAGCTGGGCATGGTGCTGGTGCCTGTAATCCCAGGTACTCAGGAGACTGAGGCATGAGGATCGCTTGAACCCAGGAGGTGGAGACTGCAACAAGCTGAGATAGTGCCACTGCCTTCCAGCCTGGGAAACAGAGCGAGAGAAACTGAGGGAAACTGTGCCTCAAAACAAAAGATAATATCAAACTACTGTTGTTTTTTTAAAACCAAATACATTGTAAAGGAAAATACAAAGGAATAATAATAAGGTACTAAAATGATTCATCATACTTGAGGAAAGATTTACATTTGTTTCACTTTTTTAAGTTTTCCAAGTCTGGTCTCACAGCTCTCAAAAATGTTAGATGAAATACTGCCAATATATTGTGATTAAATGCAGTATATTAAGAGGTTCTTGGCTGGGTATGGTGGTTCACACCTCTAATCCCAGCACTTTCGGAGGCCCAGGTGGTAGGAGACTCCTTGACCTCAGGAGTTTGAAACCAGCCTGGGCATCATAGTGATATCCTATGCCTACAGAAAAAAAAAGATTAGTCAGTCATAGTGGTGCTGCAGTGCCCGTCGTCCCAGTTACTCAGGAGGCTGAGGTAGGAGGATCACTTGAACCTGGGAAGTCAGGGCTGAAGTGAGCTATGACTGCACCATTGCACTCCAGCCTGGGAAACAGAGCGAGAGAAACTGCCTCAAAAAAAAAAAAAAAGTTTTACATGACATAAAAAAATTTTGAAGGTAAAAAGAATCTGAGGATAGTGGAATGAAAAAACATAAATTTGGAATCAGAATTCGTAGATTCACAATCCAGGTCTACAATGTGCCAGTTACATAACTGAGTTTAGGTTTCTTCTTCTATGTCACTTCCTACATCTCAAAGTTGCTGAGGTTTAAACATATTAGTGTCTCTAAAGCATCATGTAAATGGGCCAGGTGTGGTGGCTCATGCCTGTAATCCCAGTGCTTTGGGAGCCCAAGGCAGGTAGATCTCTTGAGGCCAGGAGTTCAAGACCACCCTGGCCAACACTGTGAAACCCTGTCTCTACTACAAATACAAAAATCAGCCAGCCTTGGTGGTACATGCCTGTAATCCCAGTTACTTGAGAGGCTAAGGCACTTGAACCTGGGAGGCAGAGGTTACAGTGGACTGAGATCACACCACTGCACTCCAGCCTGAGTGACAGAGTGAGACTCTGTCTCAAAAATAAATAAAGGTATCATGTAAATAGTTTCACTATTAACTTTTAAGCAAAAGCAAAGATATTAAAGATACCTTACCTTTGGAGGTAATTATTTCCTTATATTACAAAACTGCAAGGAGATGACTTAGATTCCCCAGGCTCTCAACTTTTAAGTTCTATCATAAACTTGCTGTGATACACTGAGAAATTACATTTTAATATCCAACAAGACCAAAAGAGATCACAAAATTCCGCAGACTATAAGAAGTAGGTTAATTTTACCTTCTGTAGCACGTGAGAAACTACTAAGAACAATTCCTTAGGCATGAGTCACAGAGATTAAGAAAATGACACTGGGATTATGTTTCAAAATGGTCAAGAATAAAAAGTGATTTCAAATAAATTATCACTCTGGATGAGTATGAAATGACTACTCTCTTACCATGAATCAAGAGTTCAGAATCCTTGTTTAGCTCATAAAGTCTAAAGGCTTCTTCTAACTCCAACTGAGATGATACTGTACACGGGTCTCCTAAAAAATACAAAAGTAAAGTAAAGCTCACTTTAAAACCCCTAAATGTGATGATTACTAAACAAATTTCATAATGTAAATTTTGTGAAAAAATAATCTCATATTTATAAATAGAAATATGTGACAAGGACAAATATTTATTTATTAATATTATTATTATTTTTTGGAGAATGGAGTTTTGCTCATTGTCTAGGCTGGAGTGCAATGATGAGATTTTAGCTCACTGCAACCTTCGCCTCCCAGGTTCAAGCAATTTTCCTGCCTCAGCTTCCCGAGTAGCTGTAATTACAGGTGTGTGTCACCACACCCAGCTAATTTTTGTATTATTAGTAGAGATAGGGTTTCAGCATGTTGTTCAGACTGCTCTCAAATTCCTGACCTCAGGCGATCCGCCTGCCTCAGCCTCCCAAAGTGCTGGGATATTTAGATATTTATTTAGACAATTCAATTTTCTGAAATAGGTAACACATAACTTTTGTTTATATTTGTATAAAAATACTACCTGAGGTTCACAGACACCAAATTATATAGATGCTCACTACAGCCTCGACCTCTTGGGCTGCAGCAATCCTCCCGTCTGGGCCTCCCAAAGTGCTGGAATTACAGGCATGAGCCACCACACCTGATCATTTTGTTCTTAACCCTGTATATTTCCAAAATATAGCAGACACAATCTATTCCTGACCACATTTTTTTTAACTATTATTTTTTTTTAGACGGAATTTTGCTCTTGTTTCCCAGGCTCTGCCTCCTGGGTTCAAGTGATTCTCCTGACTCAGCCTCCCGAGTAGCTTGGACTACAGACATGCACCACCACACATGGCTACTGACCAAATTTTAAATTGTCACTGCTACGTGACTAATGGATATGGCCACGAGCAGGCTTTCTATTACCTATTTATTTAAAAGAGGAAGTGAAAGTAGTTCCATTGCCACAATATGATTAGTCAGAAGTCTCCATGTAATCATTTCATCAAATTTTTCCCTTCACACGACAAAGCCTCCTCAAAGGAGTCACAGAAAGGAAAAGCTACAAAATTACTGAAGAACAGTCCCACTTGAGCTGCTATGAAATGTAAATGAACAGTTTTAGTAACATACACACAGAGAAGGGAAGGAAGAAACACCTCCCTTACCCAACTAGCCAGACAACTGAGTCATCCTTGGAAATCAGTGAGGTGGCACATCTGCCTCGACAACAGCATTCCTCCATGAAAAAGTCCTTCAAGCCAGGTGTGGTGGCACATGCCTGTAATCCCAACACCCCTGTAATCCCAACACTTTGGGAGGCCAAGGTAGGCAGATCACTTGAGGTCAGGAGTTTAAGACCAGCCTAGTCAACATGGTGAAACCCCATCTCTACTAAAAATACAAAAATTAGCTAGACGCAGTGGTGTGTGCCTGTAGTCCCAGCAACTCGGGAGGCTGAGCCAGGAGAATCACTTGAACCCAGGAGGCAGAGGTTGGAGCATACAGCAGAAATTCAAAGGATCATCAGAGGCTATTGTGAGCAACTAAATGCCAACAAATTGGAAAGCCTAGAAAAAATGGATAAACTCCTAGACATATACAACCTACCAAGATTGAACCATGAAGAAATCCAAAGCCTGACTAGACTAAGAAGTAATGAGATCAAAGCCATAATAAAAAATCTCTCAGCAAAGAAAAGCCTGGGACCCAATGGCTTCAGTGCCATTTAAAGAAAAACTAATACCAATCCTACTCAAACTATTCCAAAATACGGAGAAGGAGGAAGGAATACCTCCAAACTCATTCTAAGACATCAGTATTACCCTAATGCCAAAACCAGACAGATACGTCAAAAAAAGAAAACTACAGGTCAATATCTCTGATGAACATTGATGCAAAATCCTCAATAAAACACTAGCAAACTGAATTCAACAATACATTAAAAAGATCATTCATCATGACCAACTGGGATTTGTTTCAGTGATGCAAGGATGGTTCAACACATGCAAATCAATCAGCGAGATAAATCACATTGATACAACAGAATAAAGGACAAAAACCATATGATCATTTCAATTGACGCTTAAAAAAGCATTTGGTAAAATTTAACATCCCTTCATGACAAAAACCCTAAAACAACTGGGGATAGAAGAAACATACCTCAACACAATAAAAGCCATGTAAGACAGACCCACACCTAGTATCATACTGAATGGGAGAAAATGGAAAGCTTTTCTCTAAGATCTGGAACAAGACAAGGATGCCCACTTTCACCACTATTATTCAACACAGTACTAGAAGTTGAAGGTAGTGCAATGAGACAAGAGAAATACAGGGCATCCAAATTAGAAAAGAAGATGTCAAATTATCCTTGTTTGCAGATGATATAATCTTATATTTGGAAAAACCTATAGACTTCACACACACACAAAAAAAACTTGATTAGAACAGATAAACTAATTTAATAAAGTTGAAGGATATGAAATCAACATACAAAAATCAGTAGCATTTCCATATGCCACGGCAAATAATCTGAAAAAGGAATCAAAGTAATTCCATTTACAGTAACTGCAAATAAAATAAAATATCTACAAATAAATATCACAAAAGAAGTAAAAGATCTTGGCCAGGCGCAGTGGCTCACACCTTTAATCCCAGCACTTTGGGAGGCCAGGGTGGGCGGTTCACCTGAGGTCAAGAGTTCAAGACCAGTCTGACCAACATGGAGAAACCCCATCTCTACCAAAAATAAAAAATTAGCTGGGCATGGTAGCACATGCCTGAAATCCCAGCTATTCAGGAGGTTGAGGCAGGAGAATCACTTGAACCTGGGATGTGGAAGTTGTGGTGAGCCGAGATGGTGCCATTGCGTTCCCGCCTGGGCAACAAGAGTGAAACTCCATCTCAAAAAAAAAAAAAAAAAAAGAGAGAAGTTAAAGATGTCTTTCTTTACAATGAAAATCATAAAACACTGATGCAAGAAATTGAAGAAGACACAGACAGACAGACAGACACACACACACACACACACACACACACACACACACACACACACAGAGAGAGAGAAAGATATTCCATGTTCATGGACTTGAAGAATCAATACTATTAAAACGTCCATACTATCCAAAGCAATCTACAGATTCAGTGTAATCTCTGAAATCATAGTAAATACCAATAACATTCTTCACAGAAATAGAAAAAAATCATTGTAAAATGTATATGGAACCACAAAAGACCCAGAATAGCCAAAGCTAGCCAGAACAAAAAGAACAAAACTGGAAGAGTCACATTCTGTGGCTTCAAATTATACTATGGAGCTATAGCAACCAAAGCAGGATGGGGCTGGCACAAAAACAGACACATAAACTGACAGAACAGAAGAGAGAACCCAGAAATAAATCCATACATCTAGAGTAAACTCATTTTTTTACAAAAATGCCAAGAACAGACATTGGGAAAAGACAGTCTTCAAAAAATAAGACTATCAATAAATAGTGCTAGGAAAACGGGACATTCCACACGCAGAAGAATGAAACTAGACCCCTGTCTCTCACCACAGGCAAAAATCAAATCAAGATGGATAAAGACTTAAATCTAAAACCTCAAGCTATGTAACTACTAAAAGAAAAAACTGTGGAAACTCTCCACGACATTGGTCCAGGCAAGTAATACCCCACAATCACAGGTAACCAAAGCAAAAATAGGTAAGTGGGATCACATCGTTAGGTTTCTATAAAACATTGCAATCAAAAAAGTAAAGAGACAACCCAAAAATGGGAGAAAATATTTGCAAACTATGTATCTGGCAAGGGATTAATAATCAGAATACATAAGGAGTTCAAACAACTTAATAGGAAAAAAATCTAATAATCTGATTAAATAATGGACAAAAGATCTGAATAGCATTTTTTTTTTTTTTGAAACAGATCTCACTCTGTCACCCATGCTGGAGTGCAGTGGTGCAATCTCGGCTCTTTGCAACCTCTGCCTCCCAGGTTTAAGCAATTCTTCTGCCTCGGCCTCCTAAGTAGCTGGGATTGCAGGCACGTGTCACCATGCCCAGCTAATTTTTATATTTTTAGTAGAGATGGTGTTTCACCATGTTGGCCAGGCTGGTCTCAAACTCCTGACGTCAAGTGATCTGCTCATTTTGACTTCCCAAAGTGCTGGGATTACAGGCGTGAGCCACCATTCCTAGCCCTGAAGAGACATTTTTTTAAAAGGAGACGTACAAATGGCAAACAGATATATAAAAGGGTGTTCAACATCATTGATCATCAGGGAACTGCAAATCAAAACTACATCAAGATATCATCTCATTCCAGTTAAAATGGCTTTTATCCAAAAGAGAGGCAATAAGAAATGCTGGAAAGGATGTACAGCAGAGGAAATCTTCATATGCTGTTGCTCGGAATGTATATTAGTACAGTCACTATGGAGAACAGTATGAAGATTTCTCAGAAAATTAAAAATACAACTACCATATGATCCAGAAATTTCACTGCTAGACACACACCCAAAAGAAAGGAAATCAGTGTACTGAAGAGACGTGTACTCCCATGCAGACTGCAGCACTACTGACAACAGCCATCTGGAAGAAACCTAAGTGTCCATCAACACAATGGAGTACTATTCAGCTACAAAAAAGAATGAGATCCTGTCATTTGCAACAACACAGACGAAGCTGGAGGACATTGTGTTAAGTGAAATAAGCCAGATACAGAAAGACAAACCTCTCATGTTCCATTTGCGGAAGCTAAAAATTAAAACAATTGAACTCATGGAGACAGAGCAGAATGATGGTTACCTGAGGCTGAGAACAATAGCGGTGGTGGGTGGGTACAAAACTAGAGTCACACAGAAGGAGTAAGATCTAGTATTTGGTTCAAGACCAGCCTGGGTAACACAGGAAGACTTCCTTTCTACAAAAAAAATGTAAATAGGAATGGTGGCTCAAGTCTGTAGTCCCAGTAGGCTAAGGCGGGAGGACGCTTGAGCATGGGAAGTGAAGGCTGCAGTGAGCTGTGATCATGCTACTACACTCCAGCTTGAGCAACAGAGTGAGACACGGTCTCAGAAAAAAAAAAAGTTAGAAAAAGTAAAAAAGACAAAAAGATCTAGTACTTGATAGCACAACCAGGTAATTACAGTCAACAAAATTTACTGTATATTTAAAAATAATTAAAAGAATGGAATTGGAATGTTTGTAACATAAAGAAATGATAAATGCCTGAGGTGAAGGATACCCCATTTACCCAACATGATTATGCTCTGTATGCCTGCATCAAAATAGCTCATGTATCCCATAAACATATATACCTACTAGGTATCCATTAAAATTAAAGTAAAAAATTAACAGCAAAAAAGGTCTGCCCATTTAAAATTTGGTTGTTTCCAATTGTTCTCCAAAAGAGCTATAACACATACATACATTCATTCAACCAACAGTGTAACTTTCCTAATTTCTTTCTTTTTTTTTTTTTTTTTTTTTGAGATGGAGTCTAACTCTGTTGCCTAGGCTGGAATGCAGTGGCATGATTTTGGCTCACTGCAACCTCCATCTCCTGGGTTCAAGCAATTTTCCTGCCTCAGCCTCCTAAGTAGCTGAGACTACAGGCACCTACCAGCATGCCCGGCTAATTTTTTATTTATTTATCTTTTTTTAAACAGGGTTTCACCATATTGGTCGGGCTGGTCTCGAACTTCTGACCTCAGGTGATCCACCCGCCTCAGCCTCCCAAAGTGCTGGGATTACAGGCGTGAGCCACTGCGCCCAGCTAATTTTTGAATTTTTAATAGAGACAGGGTTTCATCATGTTGGCCAGGCTGGTCTCGAACTCCTGACCTCAAGTGATCCGCCTGTCTTGGCCCCACAAAGTGCTGGGATTACAGGTATGAGCAACCACACCTGGCAATAATTTCTTAAAGATAATTACTAAATTCTGTATTTTCCAATCTAATAGGTGAAAAGCAATGTCTCACTTTAATATTTTTAAATTTCTTTAATTATTAGTGACCTTTGAGCCTGTTATTTATGAATTGGCTATTTTTACCTCATTATGTAGATTTTTCACCTACTTCTTGACATTTATTTTACATTAGAGATAGAAATCCTTTGTTGTAAATGTGTCAAATACTTTCTCTCAGTTGTTATGATTCTGGTATACAAAATTAAGAAAAAGTCTTCTTTTTCCCAGCTTTCTTTTTCAAAATTTTCCTGTCTATTTTTGAGGATTTATTTTTCCTCAAGAAATTTTTGTCAGATTTAAAATACTGTTGAAACTTTGGGAGAAATGTTTTCTTTACAGATTGGTATGTAGGGAATCCACTTTATATATTTTGCTGATTCCCAAATCATTCATTCAAGTTTTGTTTTATGACACAATTTAGTTTTTGTTGTTTCTTTATACATTTTCTTCACATTTCTCTAAGGTTTATTACTAGATTTTTTTAAAAAACCAATTTTTATGTTGTTACTGTAGATTAAGTATTTTCTTTGAATATACTTTCTGATTATTTTCAATCTGTAGGAAGAAAAGTTACTGGTCTTCATATGTTCATTTTATAAATGTCTTGTGTTGATATTTTAAGAGGCTAGATGAAAAAGAGTGAGGTCAATACGATTTAACCACATCACACAGATACACTATTTCTGGATCAAAACTCAGTACGCTGATAAAAGATGAGTCTAACTGTATGTAGAGAAATTGGAATCCTCATATGCTGCTGGTAGGAAGGTAAATGGTGCAGCCACTCTGGAAAACTGTCTAGCAGTTCCTCACACAGTTAAACATGTTACCATATGAAATAAAAACATATTCACACAAAAAGTTGTAACCAAATGTCATAGCAACATTATTCACAATAGCCAATTGTCCATCAATTGATGAATGGATAAATAAAATGTGTATATCCATACAGTGGAATATTATCCACCCATAAAAGGAATTAGTAATGACACTGTATAGGAAATGTCTAGAATCAGTCTATCTGTAGATACAGATTGTGGATTAGTGGTTACCCAGGTCTAGGGCCTGCAGAGAAACAGGCAGGAGGGAAACAAGTAGTGACTGCTAATAGATACGGAACTTTTTTGAGGGGGTAATGAAAATGTTCTATAATTGACGATGATAACAGTAGCACAACTCGGTGATTACACTAGAAACCACTGAACTGTACACTTTAAACTGGTGAATTATATCTTAATAAAGTTTTGTTTTTAAATAAAGGTTTTTTTTGTTTTTTTTGAGACAGAATCTCACTCTGTCACCCAGGCTGGAGTGTGGTGGCGCCACCTAGGCTCACTACAACCTCCAGCACTCAGGATCAAGCGATTCTCCTGCCTCAACCTCCCTAACAGCTGGGATTGGATTACAAGTGTGCGCCACCATGCCCAGCTACTTTTTTTTTTTTTGTACTTTTTAGTAGAGACAGAGGCTAGGCTGGTCTCAAACTATGACCCCAGGTGATCCACCTGCCTCAGCCTCCCATAGTGCTGGGATTACAGGCGTGAGCCACCACATCTAGCCAGAGTCTAGCATTTTTGCAAGAGTAAGTTTGCCTGCAAAGATTACAAGTCTGCTTTATTTTTCCTCAAAGAAATAAAGTAATTCATTAAAAAATGCTCCCTTTTTCAGTTATGTAAATTTCTCTCATTTTGCCACAAATATGAAAGTCAGTATCATTATATATTTCTTTCTGTTTTTTTCTGAGACAAAGTCTTGCTCTGTTGCCTAAGCTGGAATGCAGCGGCATGATCTCAGTTCACTGCAGCCTTGACCTCCCAGCCACAAGCAATCCTCCCACTTCAGCTTTTCAAGCTGAAGCCCCACAGGCTCATGCTATCATGCCTGGCTAATTTTTTTTCCTTTCATTTTTTTGTAGGAATATTTTTTTGTTTCCCTATGTCGTCCAGGCTGGTCTTAAACTCCTGGGCTCAAGCAATCCTCTCACCTTGGTCTCCAAAAGTGCTGGGATTCCAGGTGTGAGCCATCACGCCCAGCCAACACTTCATTTCTAATATTCCAGATGAGAAAACTGAGTACAGACTGTTTTTAAATAAGATTCTCTCTCTCTCTTTCTCTCTCTCTCTTTGTCACAAATGATACCAATGAGTATTTGCTTTACAAGCATCTTGGCTTTTCAAAAATCTGTAACATTAAAACATTAAGTCCAAATTTCCCTAGACTCACTGGCTGATTCTGATGTCCCAGAAAGCCAAAAAAGATTGAACCAAAAAAAGATGAATACATAGCAAACTGTGATTCCACATTTCAAGTGAATTCTGTAGTTACGATAATTTTACTGTAGTAGTCTATGAATGAAAAAAGCCTATTCTAACCATCTCACTTTTACTGAACATCATCTTTTTATCAGGCTAGTAGTATCTGCTTGCTATTAGTTGAAACCTAAGCCAGATCAAGTACTTGCTTTTAAAATGTACCCAGAGACTGACACTTTTGAATAACCATAAGGAAGTATGAAAATAAGAGTTAGTTACTGACTCTACATATGTTCAAACCCATTTTGTTTTTCTTGGACTGAATGTCTTTAGTTCAAGTATTACCTGTTTTGGCCAACCGCTTAATGCTTGATAAAAGTGAATGCATAAGCGTGAAACAAAACATTCCATGCAGTCATTATAAAACAAAATGAGCAGAAAAGCTATTTCTCAAAGCCCACTCTATTACAAAAGTCCAAATTCACATCCTAGTGCAGGAATCCACCCTGTGTGAGAATTGCTCAGTGCAGTGAATTTCAAGGTAATGGAATCTGTATATTAACCTGCAGGGTTTTTTTTTCCAACACATTTACTGTTTTGTTGTTGTTGTTTTACCTATAAAAAGATAGAAGCAAATTAGGGCATTAGACCTCAAAAAGTTAGACAAATATTCACGATCCAATTATTTATATGCGATAACCTGACAGAATGTAGGATGTGAAACATATATGTAACCCTTGTTTTATTTAGTTATTTCAGTATATGCCTGAATTCAGTGCCCCACATAGGAAAGAACACAGCCTAATACCAAAGTTGACAACCTCTGAGACAGTGTCACACATTCTTCTCCCTGATGTCTAAGTTGACCACAGACTCCCAAGACTCTCACTCTGTTCCCATCAGGACCTTCACACTGCCACCCTGCCTCTACATGGTCAGAACACTAAACCATTTGCAAAAGTCACTGTACTCCCTACTGAAAAGGGTTACATTGCTTAAAATATAGGTTCGCAAAAATTTTCCAAGACTGCCATAATTATTTAGGTGGTCATCCTTTCATTATTAGGCCCAATCACAGCAGCAGTGAATTTTTGGCTTGCTGCTTCCTTTTTCTGGCAGGTGAAAGTCAGTGGTTACAGAAATACAAGCCATCCATGAAGCTGGTCAGCTTTCTTTTTTTTTTGAGACAGAGTTTCACTCTTCTTGCTCAGGATGGAGTGCAATGGCACCATCTCAGCTCACAGCAACCTCCACCTCCTGGGTTCAAGCAATTCTCCTGCCTCAACCTCCCAATTATCTGGGATTACAGGCATGCGCTACTACGCCAGGCTAATTTTGTATTTTTAGTAGAGACAGGGTTTCTCCATGTTGGTCATGCTGGTCTCAATCTCCCAGCTTCAGGTGATCCACCCACCTCAGGCTCCCAAAGTGCTGGGATTACAGCTGTGAGCCACTGCACCCAGCCTCAACTTTCACATCTGAAGAGATGAAGTAATAGGAACGGACACATCCTCCATCTAAAACAATTTTAAAACACTGGATTAAACAGTGGTTTAAGGCTGGGTGCACAGGCTCACACCTGTAATCCCAGCACTTTGGGAGGCTGAGGTGGGAAGACTGCCTGAGTCCAAGAGTTCAGGACCAGCCTTGGCAACATAGTGAGATCCCATCTCTACAAAAACAAAAACAAACAAACAAACAAATGAAAAAGTTAGGTGGGCATGGTGGCACACACCTACTTAGGAGGCTGAGGTGGGAGGACTGCTTGAGCCTGGGAGGTCAAGGCTGCAGTGAGCCATGACTGCACTGCTGTACTCCAGGCTGGGTGGCAGAGTGAGATAGTCTCAAAAAAAAAAAAAAAAAAACCTCTTAAAAGTAGCCAGAGAAGAGATACTTTACATACAGAAAGGAAGTTAACAGCAGATTTTGCATCAAACAATGCAAACTATGAGACAGGGTACTGAAAGAAAAAAAAAAAAACCTCCAATCTGGAGTTATTTACCAATCACAATCATCTTTCAAAAACAAAGGTGACCTAGCATAGGCAAATTCACAGACAGAAAGTTTAACACAGGTTACCAGGGACTGCAAAAGGAGGGATACGGAGTTATCGTTTAATGGGTACAGTTTCTGATTGGGACGATGAAAATTTCTGGAAATGGATTGATAGTGGTAAAGGTTGTACAACACTGTGAAAGTGCTTGTGCCACTGAACTGTACACTTAAGAGTCGTTGAACTGGCAAATTTTCTTATTTATATTTAATTACAAAAAAATTGTTTTAAAAGGGTACACTAATTCTCTAACTACATTAACAGATCTCAAGACATAATGCTCTGCTAGGCATGGTGGCTCACGCCTGTAATCCTAACACTTTGGGAGAGTAAGGCAGGAGGGTCACTTGAGCTTAGGAGTTCTGAGACCAGCCTGAACAACACAGCAAGACTCTGTCTCTAGAAAAAATAAAATTAAATTAAAAAATTAGGCCAAGCATGGTGGCTCAAGCCTGTAATCCCAGCACTTTGGGTTTGGGAGGCCAAGGCAGGTAGATCAACTGAGGTCAGGAGTTCGAGACCAACCTGGCCAACATGGCGAAATCCCATCTCTACTAAAAGTACAAAAATTAGCCAGGTGTGGTGGCGGGGGCCTGTAATCCCAGCAATTCAGGACGCTTAGGCAGAAGAATTGCTTGAACCTGGGAGGTGGAGGTTGCAGCGAGCCCAGATCATGCCACTGCACTCCAGCCTGGGTGACAAGAGTGAGACTCCATCTCAAAAAAAAAAAAAAAAAATTATCTGGCATGGAGGGGAACTCCTGTAGTCCTAGGAGGACTGCGTGAGGCTGGCTGGTAGGCTGTGGTGAGCCATGATCACACCACTGCATTTCACCCTGGGTGACAGAGAAAGAATCTGTGTCAGAAAGAAAAACAAAAAGACATAATATCCAAGGAAAAAAAGAAGAATTTCAGAATATGGGATACACAACGCCATTTATTTTATTTATTTATTTATTTTGGAGACAGAGTCTCACTCTGTTACCCAGGCTGGAGTGCAGTGGCGCGATCTCAGCTCACTGAAACCTCTGCCTTCCAGGTTCAAGGGATTCTCCTGCCTCAGCCTCCCGAGCAGCTAGGACTACCGGTGCACACCACCACGCCCAGCTAATTTTTGTCTTTTTAGTAGAGACAGTGTTTCACCATGTTGGCCAGGCTGGTCTCAAACTCCTGACTCCATGATCCACCCACCTCAGCCTCCCAAAGTGCTGGGATTACAGGCATGAACCACCACACCCAGCCAGTGCCATTTATTAAAAAGCACATAAAAACGCTATGCTTGAGCCAGGTGTCGTGGTGTGCATCTGTAGTTTCAGCTAGGAGGAGTGCTTGAGCCCAGGAATTGGGAGACCAACCTGAGCAACATAGCGAGGTCCTGTCTCTCAAAAACAAAAACAAGAAAACCCACTATATTTTGTTATTTGTATGTATGGAATAGTGAGAGAAAGCAGATCAGTGATTGCCTAGGGATGGAGAAGTGAGAGTGAGGAGAGGATCATAAGTGTATCCCATGTGAGCAGTTGTCTATGAGACAGAGGACAGGGCAAATGGAGATGGGATGCCAATAAGAACACACCTTCCCAGATATCAGAGCAGATGCTAGCGCCTAAGAGCCCCAATACTGCCTCAAGACTCCCACAGCCTCTCTTGCCTTATAAATAACTATTTTTCCACTCACAATGCTCTGACACCAAATGTGTGTTTTCCACAAGCAAATCTTCAATTCTCTGTGGAGACCAACCAAGTATCCTACAATTTAATTAAATTCTGACACTACCTGGAGTTAACACAGACCCCATAGGTTTAGGGCTCAGTCCCACAGACCATCCCTCACTTCAGATGCTAACTGCAAGTAGTAGATCCTCAAATTAGCCGCACTTGTGTCTGACTTGGCTACAAACTGGGCATTCTCATGTTGGGACTCAGTAACCAATACTTAAAGGTCTCTCTGACTTTCTTCCCCATGACCCACCCCTACAACTGACTCTCCCAAAGCCAGAATGACATTCTCTGAAGTTCCTTTATCGCCTAAAATCCAGACTCACCAAAGAGAACAATTGTTTTGTCTTCCCCTCCCAGTAAGACCAAGAATGTAATCACACCTGAACAGATCCTTCTACAAGATAATGTACAAGTTAATCTCTCGTCCCTGATCTGTTCATTCTTCCTAGTAATCCCTATGACTGAATTCCTCTTCTCCCTTCTCCTATAACCTATTTTATTTAATTAAGTTTTTTTTTTAGGCTAGTCAAGTGAAGCAGTGGGAGTGGAAAAGGAACAAAGAAATCTGTAACTGGCTGTGATCAATTAGTTGTAAACACCAGGGCACCTGGGCCAGCCATATAACCTGTTTTGCCAGGATATTATATAAGCTTCTGAACTCCATTGGGTAGTGAGTAATCTCTGTGGTTCTCCTGTGTACATGTAATAAAATCTGTATGCCCTTTCTCCAATTAATCTGCCTCTTGTGAGTTGATTTTTCAGCAAACCTTTGGAGAGCAAGGGGGAAGCTTTCTCCTGGGCCCTACACCCACAACCCCCTCCTCATCTTAAATAATTTGCTCCCAAAACACATATTGTAAAGAATACAAATGAAGAGCCAGATGAAGAGGTACATGGGGCAAGGTGTGGGGAGACGCAGAGTTTCCAAGCCAGGTTCGGGTGTACCACCTTCCAAAGAGCTTGATTTGTTCATTGAGCAGGAAGCGCTCTGAATCCCTACATTCTGGGTTCTTAAGGGGGAGGGGGTCCCATTACCTAGACAAGATTGATTAAATCATTGGCCATTGGTGATTAACTCCATCTATAGGCCCCTCTGCCCTCCCCAGAAATAAGGGGAGGTAGACTGAAAGCCCCAACTCTCTAACCACATTGTTGATTCCTCTGGTAACCAGAAGCCATCCTCCAAGAGCCATCTCATTAGCATAAATCAGGTTTGGTCGACAGGGGCTTATCATAAATAACAAAAGATGCTCTTCTCACTTCTATCACTCAGGACATTCCAAGGGGTTTAGGCACTGTCAGAAACCAGGGAGGAATAGCAGATATGTATTTTTCATTATGTTACAGTATCACACCTCACCCCTGAATCCATCCCCACTCTACCACTCCAATGGGTTTATCCTAGGTGAACCCCAGTCTAATTCCTTTTCTTTCCAGGCCTCCAGACGGCTTGGTGTGTAAAAGATAGCAGCCAGAATTTACTGGGCGTAAGGTCTGTGTGAGGAACAGAGGTGGGGGAGAGGCCAGAACTAAGAAAACTAGTTGGAGACATCTCTAAGTCAGCGATCTTCTAATTGGGATACTATACCACTGGAGTGCAGCAAAACTTTTCAGGGACCAACAGGCATAGATTTTATTTAAAAGAAATCAATTTCCTGATCCTCAACTTCCATGTGAATTCCTTACTAAAAACCGTCTGCTCAAGGATATGCCTGGGATGAAGTGCCCCATGTCATCTCCTTTACAAAATTTTCTTTTCCCATTTCATAAAGGCAGTATATATGCCTACCACATGACCCAGCTATTCTACTTCTAGGTATTTACTCAAGAAAAATGGAAATATATTTCCATACAAGGACTTGTATATGACTGTTTCTGTCATGTACATGACTGTTTAAATAAAGAGCACCTTTATGTAAAATAGCCCAAATCAGAAACAATCCCAGTGATCTCCAACAGATTAATGGATTGCAGAACATCCACAGGATAGAATACTACTCAGCAACAAGAGGGAATGAATACTGATATACATCTAATACATGTATCAACAATCATGCTGAAGGAAGCCACACAACCCACCAAAACATACATGCTGTATAACTATCCATGCAAAACTCCAAAAAATGCAAACTAATCTGTAGTAACAGAAAGCAGGATTAGTAGCCTGAGGATGAAAGAGCAGAGGTGAGGAGCTGCCAAACACAAGAAAACATTTGGGGATAATGGATACATTGCTTGTGCTGATTCGTTCCTAGGTATCAAAACTCATCAAACTGTAAAGTTTTAGTATGTATAACTTATTATATGTCAATTATACCTCAATAAATCTATTTTTAAGTGAAGTTAAAAACATGAATAATTTGTCACCAGCAGAACTTCTCTATAAGAAATGTTAAAGAAGCTGGGCACAGTGGCTCATGCCCATAATCCCAGCACTTTGGGAGGCCGAGGCGGGTGGATCACCTGAGGTCAGGAGTTCGAGACCAGCCTGGCCAACACGGCGAAACCCCATCTCCACTAAAAATACAAAACTTAGCCAGGTATTGGCAGGTGCCTGTAATCCCAACTATTTGGGAGGTTGAGACAGGAGAATCACGTGAACCCAGGAGGTGGAGGTTGCAGTAAGCTGAGATCACACCACAGCACTCCAGCTTGGGTGACAGACGAAGACTCCATCTCAAAACAAAAGAAGAAATGTTAAAGGAAGTTCTTCAAACAGAAGGAAAACTATGTCAATTACAAATCTAGATATGCTTCGAGGTCCCTTGCTTTTCTTTTCTAATTACTGTTAATTCTTCCTTTTCTTGTCTTTTCTGTGGCCCAGGCTAGAGTGCAGTGGTGTGATCTTGGCTCACTGCAGCCTCAACCTCCTAGGCTAAGTAATCCTCTTGCCTCAGCCTCCCAAAGCAGCTCACGCCACCACACTTGGCTAATCATCTTTTTATTATTATTATTATTATTTTTTATAGAGATAGGTCTCGCTGGTGCGGAGGCTGGTCTGAACTCCTGGCTTCAGGTAATCCTCCAGCCTCAGCCTTCCAAAGTGCTGGGATTACAGGCAAGAGCCACTATGCCTGGTAGTTAATATTAATTTTTCAATTTTTTCAGGCTTAAAGCCATAATACTGGTATCTAAATAGGTGAACTACCATTGGCTACACATTCAGCCAAAGAGTTGGCTGAAATCAACTCCTGGCTAAGGCCTGTCTCTTTTTCTCTAAAAACAAATGTGCACTACACTGTAGCATTATTCTGCATTACTCACAATAGCTAAGATACAGAAACAACTGAAATGCCCATTAATGGGTGAACAGATACAATAAATATGGCATATAGACACAATAGACTACTACTCAGTCTCAAAAAAGCAGAAGATTCTGTCATATTCAACAACATGGATGAACCTAGAGGACATTATGTAAGCAAAATGAGCATAAGCCGGGCATACAAAGGCAAATGCCTCCCATCTCTAAAAAACAAAAAATAAAACGTAAAAAAAAAAGAAGTATTAAAAAAAATAAAACTATGGCCGGGCGTGGTGGCTCACGCCTGTAATCCCAGCACTCTGGGAGGCCGAGGCGGGCGGATCACCTGGGGTCCGGAGTTCAAGACCAGCCTGACCAACATGGTGAAACCCTGTCTTTAAAAAAATTAATTAATTAAAATTAAAAAATAAAAAAAAAACAAAGGCAAATGCCACATGATACATGGAATCGAAAAAGGTTGAACTCATACAAGTAGAGAGTACCAGAGGCTGGAGGGAGTGGGTTAGACAGAGGAAGGAGAAGTGCCAGTTAAAGGAAACAAGGTTGTGGTAGATAGGAGTAGTAGGGTCTGGTGATCTATTGCATAGCATGGTGACTGCAATTCATAATAATGTATTATGTATTTCAAAGTAACAAAAAGAGTGGATTTCAAATGTTCTCACCACAAAGAAATAAGTATTTGAGGTAACAGATGTATTAATTAGCCTGATTTTTTCATTCTAGAACATATACATGTATCAAAACGTCACACTGTATCCCATAAACATATACAATTAGTATCTGTCAATTAAAAATAAAAAGTATGAACTGAAAACTCACATTTGTTTAAAAAAACAAAAAAAAGACACATTTGTCTTTTGTTATACAAGAATTTATGAGAAAGAGGAGTGTGGCATTATGGTTACAAAATTACTAGTCCCTCTAAAATGTTTAGTTGGATTAACCAAAGCAGTTTTTCCAGGGTAAAACAAATCACTAAGACTGGTTTTGAGTACAAGCAAAAAGTGCCGTTGTCTTAAATCTCTTTACACAGATGAAGTAAGCTTATGATCTTTAGTTGTTCCAACATAAAATTCCAACAACTAAATGTTTGGCTTGAGGAACAGTACTTCTCCTATGCCAGAGAAATCAAATGACTGTCCTGTCTTTGATCCTAGACCATTTTTTTTTTCTAGATCAGACTGACATGCCCCAATGCCTACACGATTAAAGACAAAGGTGACAAAATTACAAATGAAAAATAATTGAAAGTAACTTAAAAATAATTACTGTTGGCTCTGTATGTCTACAATTAAGAAAAGATTGGTATCAGAATTAAGCAAGGTAAGAAGGATCACATGGGAATCAACAGACCTTAATGAAAAATTTAACCTTTTACTTGAACAAGACAAAGACTACAGCTTCATAGCTTTCCGCAGAAAATTAGGAAACTTAATAGCTACTTAGGGAGAAAGCACTATGAAATGCATTATCATAAGACCGTTTCATCAGAAAGTTAATTTACTATGTGCATCTGTTAATTAAAATATGCTACTTTAAGAAAAAAAAGAATAAACAGTATCTGCTAATGCTTAAGTCTTCAATAACTGAAGTAAAATTAAAACAGGGAAAGGCTTGATGCTAGCCTTTTGTATAACTCAGAAACATATTTATACACATGTACCCTTTTTTTTGGAGATAGGGTCTTGCTTTGTTACCTAGGTTGGAGTGCAGTGGCACAATCATGGCTCACTGCAGCCTCGATCTCCCATGCTCAAGCGATCCTCCCACCTACTTTTCAAGTAGCTGAGACTATAGGTGCATGCCATCATGCCCGGCTAATTTTTAAAAACTTTTTTTGTAGGGACAGGGCCTCACTATCTCACTATGTTGCCCAGACTGGTCTCAAACTTCTGGGCTCACAGGATCCTCCTGCCTTGGCCTCCCAAAATGCTCGGATTACAAGCATGAGCTACTGCACCCAGCCACAAATATTTTTTATTTCATACTGCTCTAGCCACAGGAGCTCCAATTTGAATGAAACAGACAAGATTTCTGCTCTCATGGAGCTTACATTCTACCATACAAAAAAAAATAACCACGAAAAAGAAAACACACACACACAAGAGAAAAAACAGGACAAGAAGATACAAAGTGAATGAAGACAGGAAGGCTTCTTAGAGGACATGACATTTGAGTTAAAACCTGAATAACGAAGACAGCTAGGTGACAATCCAGGAACAGAACTCCCCAGGCAAGGATAATACAAAAGTATTATAAAAATGTTTAATGGACTATCGCTAAACTAAGTACTTCTAATAAAACGCATTATCCAGTGATTCCTATGTGTGCTGCAGTTTGAAAATCATTGACTGAAAAAAACTAATCAGCAAATAAATGGTATGATCAGGACATTATTAAAATGAGAATAATATTCATTCATGATAAGCATTTTACTGAATGCTAAGCGTAAGTTGCACACAATGCTAAATTACAGTCTCATTTTCTGGCTGAAGACAAACTGTGAGATATTCATGACATTTATAAGTAACCATATTTAAACTATCCTTGTGATGGAGTAGGTCAAAAAGTAGTTACATGAAGATAACCTTCCTCTTAATGCAAAATTTAAAATACCAAGCTAGCATTTCGCTTATTGATCTTTAAAAATGTTAATGATTCATAATATCTGAGGTTGGTAAGGGCAAGAATAAAGAAATCCTCTCATTCAATGTAGTTGTGTGAAAAACTAATTTAATTGACAAAAACTATATTTATGATATATAACATGATTTTTGTTTTGTTTTTTTGAGACGGAGTCTAGCTCTGTAGCCCAGGCTGGAGTGCAATGGCACAATCTCGGCTCACTGTAAGCTCCACTTCCCAGGTCCTGGTCCAAGCAATTCTCCTGCCTCAGCCTCCCGAGCAGCTGGAATCACAGGCGCGCACCACCATGCCCAGCTAATTTTTGTATTTTTAGTAGAGATGGGGTTTCACCATGTTGGCCAGGCTGATCTTGAATTCCTGACCTCGTGATCCACTGCCTCGGCCTCCAAAGTGCTGAGATTACAGGCGTGAGCCACCACACCCAGCCCCATGTAATTTTTTTTTTGAACGCCAGGGAGGGTCAAAATGGGTGGCACTGGGCCCCAAGCTCCCCATGCCCACCAGGACTGCAAAATATCGGCTGTATGTCATTTGTCATGTTAATAAAACTGTTAATAAATAACTTATAGAAGGCTATATTCTAAGTTATCCTTCTCTTACAACTGGTATTGGTGAGGGAGGAGAGAGCAAAAAGGAAAAACAAGAGGCTTCTTTCTACATTTCATAAATTTCTGCACTACTTTTTTTCCTGAACAGTGGATGTGAATTACTTCAGAAACACTGTTTTAAAAAATGAGAATGTGTTTGCGTTTACCTATAGCTTGGAGCCTCAATAATGACTTTCCAGCGCTCTTTAGATCAGAGAAGATAGGAATGGCCCCAAATATTGAGCTGAATATTATGACATTCCTTAAAATGAAATTCTATTTGTAGGCTGGGCGCAGTGACTCACGACTATAATCCCAGCACTCAGGAAGGCCAGGTAAGTGGATAACAAGGTCAGGAGTTCAAGACCAGCCTGGCTAACATGGTGAAAGCCCATCTCTACTAAAAATACAAAAATTAGCCAGGCCTGGGGGCGAGTGCTGGTAATCCCAGCTACCTGGGAGGCTGAGGCAGGAGAATCACTTGAACCTGAAAAGCAGAGGTTGCAGTGAGTTGAGGTCGTGCCATTCAGCCTGGGAGACAGAGTGAGACTCCATCAAATAAATAAATAAATATTCTATTTGTATAACAATTAACAGAAAATAACTGTATAAAAGTAGCATATCTAGGGTACCTTCTTTTTTGAAATTTCTTTATTTCCATAGGTTTTTAGAAAGCAGGTAGTGTTTGGTTACATGAGTAAGTTGTTTGGTGGTGACTTCTGAGATTCTGGTGCATCTATCACCAGAGCAGTGTACATTGTACACAATATGTAGGCCTTTATCCCTCACCCCCAACCCACCCTTTCTATAAGGTACCTTTTAAATAGGCATCAACAATAGTCCGCCATGTAAAATAAAATCTAATGTGATTTGTAAAGCTCTTGGGGACCTAGTCTCATGCTTCTCAAACAAATTTCTGTATTCATACAACTCACCTGTGGATCCTGTTAAACTGTAGACCAATTCAATAGTGTGCAATGGGACCTAAGAGTCCTCATTTCTAGTAAGTTCAGCAGATCATACTTTGAGTTGCAAGGATCTAGCCCAATTTCATGCCTTACTACTCCCTACACTTCAGATACAGTGAATTACTGCTTTTCACTCATCATGTTCTTCACATTTCTGTGCCTTTCTATGTATTCTTCTTTAGCCTATATGGTTTTCTCCTCACCTCCTCTACCTCAAAAGCTCTTACTCTGTATAGGTGTAGGTCAAACATTGTAGATGTATTACAAATGTGTCTTCTTTTGCATTCCTCAAGGTCCCTATGCATTTATGTTCCAGAATTTATCACATTTGTTACACATGTGTCCATCTCCCTATCAGACTCTGGGTTTGAGGATAGAAAATGTCTGTCCTCAGCATGAAGATATTTGCTTTTTTTTTGAGACAGAGTCTTACTTTGCTTGATTTGTCGCTGGAGTGCGGTGGTGCAATCAGGGCCCATCTTCCAGGCTCGAGCAATCTTCCCATCTCAGCCTCCCAAGTAGCTGGGACCACAGGTGCACGCTACCATACCCAGCCAAATTTTTAAAACTTTTTGTAGAGACAGGGTCTCACAGTGTTGCCCAGGCTGATTTCAAACTCCTGGCCTCAAACGATCTTCCCACCTCAGGCCTCTAAAGTGCTAGGATTACAGGTGTAAGCCTACATATTTGATAAATGTTTTCTGAGTACATGTCACTGAGGTATCAGGTTTCTGCCACCACTTTGAAATAATGACTGTCAAAATCACTTTCATTCCATATTTTCTTTAAGGTAATATTCAGATTAAAAACAGGTAATCTCTTAAATTAAAATATAAGACAACACATATTCAAAATTAAAGTGAGGTTGGGGGGCGGGTGTGGTGGCCCACACCTGTAATTCGAGCACTTTGGGAGGACTAGGTGGGCAGATCACTTGAGGCCAGGAGTTCAAGACCAGCCTGGGCAACATGGCAAAACCCCATCTCTGTTAAAAATACACAAAAATTATCTGGGTGTGGTGGTGCACTCCTGGAATCCCAGCTACTTGGGAGGCTGAGGCACAAGAATTGTTTGAACCTGGGAGGCGGAGGTTGCAGTAAGCAGGTATGATGTCACTACACTCCAGCCTGGGTGACAGAGCAAGAGTCCGTCTCAAAAAAAATTAAATTATGGTGTTGGAAGGAGTTAAGAAAACATTTAAAAAAAAAATTAAATTAAAAAATAGAGTGAAGCTAAACGCAATGGCTCATGTTTGTAATCTCAGTACTTTAGGAGATCACAGTGGGAAGATCACTTGAGGCCAGGAGTTGGAGACCAGCCTGGACTTAGCAAGACCCTGTCTATAAAAATTAAAAAAAAAAAAATTAATTCAAAGAAAAAACAAAATTAAAATGTTACATTATTTGACGAGATGCTTACCTTATGCTTAAAAAAAGTCAAGTTAATTTCACAACATTTTGGCATAAAAGGGGCAAAACAAAGACTGTACTCTTCAGTATTCTTTTAAGTACTTAAAGAAAAAGTAAGAACAGCATCAAATTTCTAATATTCTTTCCCCTTAAATTTATCAGGACTCTTATTTTTTAGAACAAATGATAGAATAAGATCTTAAATCAAATGCTTACACAGGCATCCCTCTCCTTACCACTCACCTTCCTCATCTATCCATTTCATGGTGAAGAGCTGTTCATTGTCAAAAGAGCACATGTCTCGAACCTCACTGCAAAGGCCCTCAAAGGAGATGGAAGGTTCAAAATGTGTTATCATGATATCCCTGAAAAAGAAAAGGAGTTTTAAGTTTGAAAATGATTAAAAATAATAATGCTGTATATATTACTGAATGCTTGACAATTTTCTGAACTTTGGTAATTCTTTGTGTACATCAACATGCATTGCTTCCAGGAAACGATTTCAGTAAAGTACAAGTTAAAATATCAAGCTGGGCACAGTGGCTCATGCACTTTGGGAGGCTGAGCTGGGCGGCTCACTTTAGCCCAGGAGCTCGAGACTACCCCGGGCAACATGGTAAAATCCCGTTTCTACTAAAAAAAATTAGCTGGAGGCTGAAGGCAGAAGTTACAGTGAGCTGAGATCACACCACTGCACTCCAGCCTGGGAAACAGAGGTGACTCTCAAAAAAATAAAAATAAAAACAAAACAAAAAAAAAAACAAATATATATACAAACACATACATAATTATACTGTTTTTAATAGTTTTAAAAAATAAAAATAGGGCTGGCACAGCGGCTCACACCTGTAATCCCAGCACTTTGGGAGGCCAAGGTGGGTGGATCACCCGAGGTCAGGAGTTTGAGACAAGCCTGACCAACATGGTGAAACTCCGTCTCTATTAAAAGTACAAAAATTATCCCGGCATGATGGTGCATGCCTGTAATCCCACCCACTTGGGAAGCTGAGACACGAGAATTGATTGAACCTGGCAGGTGGAGGTTGCAGTAAGCAGAGATCGTGCCACTGCACTCCAGCCTGGGTGACAGAGTGATACTCCATCCCCCTCCAAAAAAAAAAAAAAAAGAAAATAGCTTATCTTAATGACAAAAGAGAACTGCTTGGTGACAAGAGCCGTAACAGTGCCATCTTCAGAGCAGAGACCAAGCGCTCACCAGGCAACATACCTGCTCAGCCCTGATCTTGGACTTACAGACTCTGCTCCAACTATGAACTTAGGAGATAAAGGAAAAACGTGGTTTTCTTTTTCCAACTAGAAGCTGGACATCCTAAGTGACTGGTTAGAGGAGTATGTGTGGTTTTCTCTGTCTGGTTCCAAGTTGAAAGTAGGAACAACAACAACACGAGGAAGCCTGCCATTTTTGACCACGTCCTGATCTCTGTACTGATCACCGCCTAGCTGGGGGTCAGGGTTCTGTTATCATCTGTGCTCTGTTCACTGTCTGCTTGAATATTCTGTCTCTCTATAGAGGAGAAAAACAATAACCTTCATTATCAGAAATCTCATTCTAAGTTTACTTTTCTGTCTCGGTGTACTTGTACAAATCACTTAGCTTTTTAAATATACAACTATGTTTTCTCACTGAGTAGCAACAGAAGCAGTATTTTTGCTAGGCTCGAGCTGCTTACTATTAAAAAAATTTATACTTACATTTTTATAATAAAACCTAATTTTAGGCTCAGATGCACAACTTAATATTCATATTACAAAATTAATTTTTATTTATAATTAATATATGAACATGTTCTTTTTACAAAATAGAGAATGTGATGGATTAATCTGATGTTCTTTTTGATAATCACCCCTGGTTTTAAGAATATAACTGTCTAGAGAAAATAACTAATAGAGCTCATTGTATATTATCTAGAACTCATTGTATGCCAGGCAATTTTCTGACAACTTGTTGGGGTTGGTACTATTTTTATCCCTATTTTACATATGAGGAAACTAATGGAGAGAGAGGTTTTCAGATAGCTCACCAAGTCACTAGCTAGTAAATAGTAGAGCCAGGATTCAAATTCAGGGAAAAAAAAGCACCTGAGAAGCTTCGTGCTGCTTTCTGATCACCCCCTTCCTCTCTAAGAGTAACCGCCATCCACAACATTCACTGTGCCTCTTTCTGTATTTTATATAATTTCATATAAAAATGTGTACATGGAAAAAAAATAAGTGTAAAATTATATTTCTTAGAAAAATTAGTATCACTGGATATCATCAAAATGTAACTTCCTTATCAAGGTCCACTTTTAAAATTAACACATATATAAACATTTGTAAACAAAGCTTTTTCATAAATTTGACTTTTCAAAAGCTAAAAAATATTTCTCAGAACATACAAATACTTTTTTTTTTTTTTTTTGAGACAGTTTCACTCTTCTTGCCCAGGCTGGAGTGCAATGGTACAATCTTGGCTCACCACAACCTCTGCCTCCCGGGTTCAAGCGATTCTCCTGCTCCAGCCTTCCGAGTAGCTGGAATTACAGGCATGCGCCACCACACCCGGCTAATTTTTTTGTATTTTTAGTAGAGATGGGGTTCTTCAAGTTGGTCAGGCTGGTCTCAACCTCCCAACCTAGGTGATCTGCCCGGGTTGGCCTCCCAAAGTGCTGGGATTACAGGCATGAATCACCATGCTCGGCCTGTACAAATACTTTTAAAACATCTGTGTAATCCTTAAAAAGTGTAAGTATAAGGCAGACACAGTGGCTCACACCTGTAATCACAGCACTTTGGCAGGCTAAGGAGGGCAGATCACTTGAGGTCGGGAGTTCAAGATCAGCCTGGCCAACATAGTGAAACCCCGCCTCTACTACAGATAGAAAAATTAGCAGGGTGGTGGGCACCTGTAATGCCAGCTACCTGGGAGGCTGAGGCAGGATAATCGCTTGAACCTGGGAGGTGGAGTTTGCAGTGAGCTGAGATCAGGTAACTGCACTCCAGCCTGGGCGATAAAGTGAGAGTCCATTCTAAAAAAAAAAAAAAGAAGTGTAAGTATAGACACCCATAAGAGACACAATGAAGGAGTTATGCTTTATCAACTACCACTCCTTAAGTTCCAGGCACTAAAACATTCAAGGGAGTTTTGTATAAACACTTCTCTCAGGAATTGCAAAAGCACTATCTTCATAACACTCCACAATCACCAGATCCTTGTTACAGTGCCAAAGCTAAAACTGAACTGCAAAATAAAGATATATTACATTCTAAAGGTATAAAACAAATTATGCATGAATGATGTTTTTTCTGGTTTAACGTCAGCAATAGCATAAATGATTTTACCACTGATCTTCAACAGAATACAGTCTGCTTTATCACAGATTCCCAAAGTGGCAAATTTAGATCTGGTTCTAGCTGAATTTTTTGTGAAGCATTTTTAATTTTGCTATTGGGCTTCAGAAGACAAATTGTTTTCAATGTGCCTATATTCCAAAATATAGAATCTATTATAAAGTTTTTCCTTAGGACTAATTGCTTTTAAAAATAAATCCCCAAAAGAATCACATTCAGTCCTTCTGCTATCTCAATGTAAGCTTTTCTCCAAAATTAAATATAGTCTGTTCAGAAAAAAAAAAATTCATTTGTAATAACCATTATAATAATTGGTTTAGGCAGGATTATCCATGAATGGTAAGACCATTGGGCAAAACATTTTTGGGGGACTGAGTATTCATATAATCTCAAAGTATCACCTTCCTCAATTATTAATTATAACAGAAGACATAAAGCAATTTCCATGTTTTAAAAATCAAGAAGATAGTGAATTCAAAAATAACAATTGTGAAATAAGAATTTGAAAATAAAGAAAAAAAAAATGTTATAAAGCCCTGTCAATGTAGTAAGGGGAAAAGAGAAATCTCTTTGAAGGTTAAGGTCCAGTTTTGGCTGGGCAAGGTAGCTCGCACCTGTAATCCCACCTACTCACAATGCTGAGGTGGGAGGATTGCTTCAGGAGTTTAAGACAAGCCTGAGTGACAGAGAAAGATCCTGTCTCTAAAAAAATTTATTTATTTTTATTTTTTTTTAAGATGGGGTTTCACCATGTTGGCCAGGCTGGTCTTGAACTCCTGACCTCAGGTGATCCACCCACCTCGGCCTCCCAAAGTGCTATGATTACAGGCGTTAGCCACCGCACCCAGCCAAAAAAATTTTTTAATTAGATGGGCATGGTGTAATCCCAGCTACTCAGGAGGATCATTTGAGACTAGGAGTTCAAGGCTGCAGTGAGCCATAATCGAGCCACTGGACTTCAGCTTGGGCAACAGAGCAAGAGTGTCTCTAAAAGAAAACACACCTAGCTTTGTATTGTGGATTACTAAGTCTGAATGTTGTCATCTGTAAAATCGAGATAATGATATCTGCCTCTGAGTATTAGCATTAAGACTAAATAAAAATAAATGCAGCTTGAGCCTGGGAGGTTGAGGCTGCAGTGAGCGAGCTGTGACTATGTCACTGCACTCTAGAGCCTGGGTGATGAAGGAAGACACTGACTCAAAAAATAAAAAATAAATGAAAATAAATGAGTGCAGCCAGGCAAGGTGGCTCATGCCATAATCCCAGCATTCTGAAAGGCCAACGTGGGAGGATAGCTTGGGTACAGGAGGAGTTCGAGACCTGTCTGGGCAACATAGAGAGGTCTCATCTCTATTTAAAAAAATAAAAAATTAGCCAGACATGGTGGTACACACCTACAGTCCCAGCTACTTGGGAGGCTGCAGCAGGAGGACTGCTTGAGCCTGGGCAGTTGAGGCTGCAGTGAGCCGTGTCTACACCACTGTACTCAGCCTGGGTGACAGAGTAGGACGGTTTCTCAAAAAAAAAAACTGCAAAATACTTATCACAGTTCTTTTTCTTTTGTTCCATGTTTTTAGTCAAGATTTTTTATATTTAGTATATAACAGTCACCATTTCAAATCAGTGGTGAAAAGACAATCTGCCCAAAAATGGTATTAGAATACATTTTGAAAAAAAAAAAACAGGTTGTGTCCGTCAACTATAAATGAATAAATTCACGGAACAGATAATCACTTTAAAAGTTTCATAATAGGCCAGGCACAGTGGCTCACACCTATAATCCCAGCACTTTCGGAGGTTGAGGTGGATGAATCACTTGAGGTCAGGAGTTTGAGAATAGCCTGGCCAACATGGTGAAACCCAGTCTCTACTAAAAATACAAAAAATTAGCTGGGTATGGTAGCACATGCCTGTAATCCCAGCTACTTGGGAGAGTCACTTGAACCCCAGAGGCAGAGACTGCAGTGAGCCAAGATCGTGCCACTGCACTCCAGCCTGGGCAAGAGAGCAAGACCCTGTCTCAAAAACCAAACAAAAATTAGCCAGGTGTTGTGGTATGCGCCTATAATCCCAGCTACTTAGGAGGCTGAGTCAGGAGAACTGTTTGAACCCAGGAGGCAGAGGTTGCAGTGAGCCAAGAAAGATCATGCCACTGCACTCCACCCTGGGCAACAAAGCAAGACTTCGTCTAAAAAAAAAAAAAGTTGCATAATAGAAGAAAAATAGAATATTTTTAGATAAAAAACACATCCACCTAAGACAACAAGTCCAGAAGCCATTAAGGAAATTTTTAAAAAGGACAGATTTGATTACATAAAAATGGAAAACTCCAGCCTAGCAACAGGTTGGAGAAAAGCTGGCAACTTTAACAAAATGTCAATGTTCTATCAACAAATTAATAAGAAAAAATAATAGAAAATGGGTAAAATATGAAAAAACAACTGAGAAAAATACAAATTATCATTAATATATAAAAAGATACTTGTAGGCCAGGCGCAATGGCTCACACCTGTAATCCTAGCACTTTGGGAGGCCGAGGTGGGTGGATCACCTGAGGTCAGGAGTTCAAGACCAGCCTGGTCATCATGGTGAAACCCCATCTTTAAAAAAAAAAAAAAGAAAAAAATGATACTTGTAAAAAGAAGTTTCCATTTTTTACCAATCCAATTGTCAAAAATTTAAAAGACAGATAACATGCAATGGGAATACAAGGAAGAAGCTTCACTAGTCCTGTTGTTAAGAATATAAATTAAGCTTTTTTGGGAAACAATATTGAATTTCAAGATAGGCATATCTCTGACCATATTTGCAAGTATATTAAATATAAGGATGTTCCTTCAACATTATTTGAAATAGTGAGCTGATGAAGTCAACTGCAAATGTTCATCAATCCAAAAAAAGATTAAACATATTATGGTGGCTGGGTGCAATGGCTCATGCCTATAATTCCTATACTTTGGGAGGCCAAGGCAGGAGGATCTCTTGAGCACAGAAGCTTGAGACTAGCCCTGTCTCTACAAAATACTTTTAAAAATTAGCTGAGCCTGGCGGCGTGTGTCTGTAATTCTACTACTCAGGAGGCTGATATGAAAGGACTGCTTGAACCCGGGATGCCTGAGGCTGCAGAGCCTATATCATGCAACTACACTCCAGCCTAGGCAACAGAATGAGACTCTGTCTCTTTAAAAAAAACAACTGTAGAACACTATATATCAAATATAAAGAGGTCTGTCTATCATGGCACGGAAAGATGACCACAATTTTTAAAATCAAGTTGCAGATGCATGTGTGGAAATATGAACTCATTAATTGGAAAAATAAAAGGGTATGTCTATATGTGTATGCACATACATATCTATGCTTATAAATATACTGATATGATATAGAATATTCCAAACTGTTAATGACAGCTAACCCTAGAAAGTAGGAGTGAAATAGCCATAAAAAAGAATGAAAACACGTCTTCTACGGCAGCATGGATGGAACTAAAGGCCATTATCCCTAGTGAAAGAAATCAGAAACACAAAGCCAGATACCACATATTCTCACTTATAAGTGAGAGCTAAACAATGGGTACGCATGGACATAAAGTGGGAAATAATAGGCACTGCAGACTACAAAAGGTGGGAGCGGGGTGGGGGTTAAAAAATACCTATAAGGTACAGGTAATTTTCTAGGTTTTACTGTTCACTGTTCAGGAGATGGGTACAGTAAACGCCCAGACCTCACCACTACATGATATAAGCACTTGTACCCTTTAAATATATAAAAATAAAAATAAACTAATAAAGTGGGAATGAGAGACTACAGGGGAACTTTCTACTTTATTTTTATTTTTTTATTCTTTAGAGACAGGGTCTCATTTTGTTGCCCAGGCTGGAGCGCAGTGGTTCAATCACAGCTCAGTGCAGCCGCGACTTCCTGGTCTCAGGTGATCCTCCTTCACCCTCTCAAGTAGCTAGGACTGCAGGCTAATTTTTTTTGTAGAGATAGGGTTTCACCATGTTCAGCCCAGGCTGGTCTCCAACTCCTGGGCTCAAGTGATTCACTTGCCCTGGCCTCCCACAGTGTTGGAATTACAGGCATGAACCACCGCACCCAGCCTCTTTCTGTATTTCCATGTTTTTAAAATTTAGTTTTAGTGTCTTGCCTTTGGGCTCTGTATTTGGCCACTGGTGGCATTTTTGTTTCTATTATCATTCTCAGCCACATTCCTACACAGGTTAGCTGTCACACACAGTGCCTGCAACTTAGAGCAGACAGACAATAAATAATTGTTCAGGTCTTTCTGGACATTTCCACCTGAATACCTCACAAGCACCTAGAACTCAAAACTCAGTGAATTGTTTCAGGCAATGAATTAACGTCTCCCACAAATCTCTTCTACATTCTCCAGTCTCTCTTAAACCTACGAGTTGTCCAACTCCCATCACCCCAACAGGCAATCTTTAATTCTACTGATATTATCCCTTAAGATTTCCACTGAATCCATATACTCTTTTCTGTCTCCTTAAAATCTCTCACCTGGACTGCTTCGAAAGCCTCCAAATTATTTTCACCCATCACCAATCCATCTCCCATACTAATTTCAAGTGTTATCTTTCTAAAATGCAAATCTGATCACATATTTCTCTTACTTAAAATTTTCATCAGCCAGGTACAGTGGCTCATGCCTGTAATCCCAGCACTTTGGGAGGCCGAGGCGGGCAGATCAACTGAGGTCGGGAGTTCCAGACCAGCCTGACCAACACAGAGAAACCCTTCCTCTACTAAAAATACAAAATTAGCCAGGCATGATGACACACACCTGTAATCCCAGCTACTCGGGAGACTGAGGCAGGAGAACTGATTGAACTTGGGAGGCGGAGGTTGCAGTGAGCCAAGATCATGCCATTGCACTCCAGCCTGGGCAACAAAAGCGAAACACCATCTCAAAAAAAAAAAAGTCATCAATGAGAAAAAGTCTGAATTCTGCAGTATGACATTCAAGGGTCTCCACAATCTAGCCCCTGTGAACTTTCTTAGCCTCATTTCTCAACAGTGTCCACTTCACTCTCTATATCCTAATAAGGAATGAATATAAGACTAACAACCAAACTGATCTTAATTCTCCAAACTTACCATGTGCTTGTTTAATGCCTCTAACACCCAACAAATATCATTATTCATCAGGCAAACTCCTATTTATCCTTTAAAAGCCTCAGACACTTATTCTAGGAAGACTTCCATCACCCCAACCTCCTCCCCAATATCCATTCCTGCAAATGCCTTACACACATACTTCAAATTTAACTGTTTATATTGTAACTCTTATATGTCTTTCCCTCTGCAAGTCTCTTAGTTCCTTAAAGGCAGAGCGTTACCTACCTCTACACTCTCTGTGCCTGCAACAGCATCATGTGCCTGGATTACAGTAGATGTTCAACAATATTTATTAAACTCAGTTTGAATAATCTCTGTAATATTTGAAACCTTAAGCAAGACTGGAATTTTGAAAATTCATGTCTAAATTGGGCTTATTTCAATAATTAAAAAACAGACACTCAAGTTGTAAAAGGGAGGTGGGAGTTGCCATTGTTAGAAAGCCATCATGAACTAAGGACCTGTGGGGAGGATTTTCTGTACAGAGTTGCTTCTTTCTACTTTGCTTCCTCAGTTTCTACTTCTTCACATCTTTCATTTGCACATCGTGGGTTCTGGCTTCACCAGACTCTCCCTGCAACTCTTCAGCTTCAGTCCCCAGTGCTGACCAATTTTATCTCCCTATTATCTCATTTAAACTTCTAAGGGTTTTTTGTATTTGGTTTTGGTTTTTTAGCACCAGGCTAGCATGCTCTATTTTTTTTTTTCTCTGTCCAAGCTATGGATCAGCTGCCCTAGGGTTAGGTGCCATGGCTGAAGCTCCAGGACCAATCAGCTAACATCCCCTCAACTCTCAATTCAAGATTCCTCTTGGATTTCCTCAGAACCATTACCAAAGTATATTGCTAAAATAATCTTGCATTTCTTTCAAAAACAAGTCTTGCCAAGACTTGTTCACAGTGAGAAAAATCCTACACACGTCTTCACCGAACCAGCTATTTCAAATATGCAAAGAGTTAACAATCTTTTATTTCTAGATGTGCACAGAAGGAATCCTCTGTATTGTTATTACTGCTTGACAGCAGTGTATTGAAAAGAATTTTTACAAGCTTTTTGCAAAAATTTCTGTTCATATATAACGTAAAGAAATGAGGAGTCCAGATGTTGCCCAAGTCTATCTCATAATATCAAGTAATTTTATATACGAATAAGCACATACATTGACAGTTTATCACTAACAAAACCGGTTTCTCTTCCTCCAAATACCACTAGGTAATGACAGAAGGCCACTCACTGAAAACCTTCCATACTAGGGAAAGATGGGTGCAGACCATGAGAAAGGCATCTAAGAGAGACTTGGTGTTCAATAAAATTAAAATTTCAGTGTTATTAATTTCCTGCTTAAAAACTAGAAATAAATTGGCTGGGCGCAGTGGCTCATGCCTGTAATCCTAGCACTTTGGGAGGCCAAAGCGGGTGGATCACTTGAGGTCAGGAGTTCAAGACCAACCTGGCCAACATGGTAAAAATTCGTCTTTACTAAAAATACAAAAAAAAAAAAAAATTAGCCAGGCAGGGTAACAGATGCCTGTAATCCCAACTACTTGGGAGGCAGAGTCAGTAGAATCACTTGAACCTGGAGGGTGGAGGTTGCAGTGAGCTAAGATCGTGCCACTGCACACCAGCCTGAGCTACAGAACGAGACTCTGTCTCCAAATAAATAAATTAATTTAATTCAACTAAAACTAGAAAATAATTAAATATTTATTAGAGAGATACCATGTTTTCACTAAGATCAAGCTTAACAGAATAACACCACTATACACATCTTTGAAAGGAGAGGGCTATTTATTCACTTAAAAATGCTGACTATTAAATGAGTCAATATTCACTAGAAAGAAACAGTATTAGAAAAGGGTAGGGGGGCCAACATACAGCGGCTCACACCTGTAATCCCAGCACTTTGAGAGGCTGAGGTGGAAGGACCACTTGAGTCGAAGAGTATGAGATCAGCCTGGGCAACACAGTGAGACCTTGTCTCTACTGGAAAAAAAAAAAGGAAGGGTAAAGGGATAGAGGGAAAGCTATGTAATAATGGCCCTTCAGAAGATTGGAGAGAAAGAAAACTTTTTCAAATGCAGAATGTTCTTACATTTCTTGGTATAAAGGAAGGATTTTCTATTTTAAAATCAGGTAGGTGTTCTAGTTAGCCAACCTGTTTATTAACTATGCTTGTCCATGACTCATTTTAGCTTCATCTATATTAATGAGCAGCTGACTATGTAATACCACAACCATCAGTTTAGACTATATAAACACATAATCTTAACAGATCTCATTTCAGAGGACAGAAAGTTGGTACAATTTAGAGTGCTGATGTTATCTTTAAATGAGGCTTAAAATGAAGGTATCATTAGAAAGTTTTCATTGAGCAAATACCAGTATACAATAGGCAAGAGGTTATTTGTGCCTCAGTAAAATTTCACAGGTTTTAAAAGATAATGTTACTTGAATGTCTTGAAAAAAATTTAGTAAAACACTAAAAAAGCTGTATGTCCTTATTCTCTTCTTTTTAATAACTGGAGCAATAAGCCAAGAAAATTTGTCATCTAAATTCATGAAGTACAGCAAGACTTGGATTTCTTCTCAAAGAGAAGCTTACAATGATTTTCATTTACTAACTAGACCCATTTACATGTGTCAAACTAATGAAAATGGGAAAATAGAAATAAGCACTAATTTCTTACCTTTCATAGACTCATTGGAGAAGATTATCTCAATTTAATAAGTCAAGAATTTATGTTACTGAAAGCCTTAGGGCCAGGCATAGTGGCTCATGCTTGTAATCCCAGCACTTTGGGAGGCCAACTCCAGCAAATCATTTAAGGCCAGGAGTTTGAGACCAGCCTGACCAACATGGTGAAACCCTGTCTCTACTAAAAATACAAAAATTAGCTGGGCGTGGTGGCACATGCCTATAATCCCAGCTACTAGGGAGGCTGAGGCATGCGAATCGCTTGAACCTAGGAGGTGGAGGTTGCAGTGAGCCAAGATCGGGCCACTGCACGCCAGCCTGGGCAACAGAGTAAGACCCTGTCTCAAAAACAAACAAAAATAAAATGATAAAGTGAAACATCTCACTCATCACATTACAGGTAAGGGTTTAAAAAAAAAAAGCAAAGGAAGCTTTTTTCTCACCTTGCAAAGTTCATGGCTGAACATCCTCAAGGCAAAATAGCTCTTGTGACAACTACAAACTTTTAAAAAATATCCACACATTTTTTGGTACTGATTTAAAATCAAAATCTTCTTAATCAATTTTAACTGTTTAAATACGAAGGTATCATACTGTTCAATATAACTCCCATATACTACTCCTGCATACTGTCAAGCTAATAACAAACAGGCCAGAGGCTTCATGGCAGCAAACTAGTAAGTCCTTACATCAAATCAATATAACATTTAGGGGCTTCGATTTTCTTTGAAATCAAAACAAGAGAGGCAGTTTGCTATCTTCACTGATCCTCTCAGGAATGTAAAAGTATGCACTGCAATTTCAACCTCGCACTGCTTGTTTTTTAAAGCAATTTACTTCTACCTGGACAAGCAGTAAGGTAAGCCAAAGTAGCTGGGTTTTGTTACTTCTCAGTCTCCAATCTTTATGGTCACAGATCTCACGTTTCTAATGCTGCTAAACATAATTATCTCAAAAAAATTTCAAAACACAACTGAATCCAAAGGAAGGGGGGCACTTTGCGTCACTGACAGAAAATGATTTCACACAATGAACTTAGAACTGGGTTATTTCTTGTAACCATAGTAAGGGAGTGAAGATCAGAGAATTGAAAACTGTGCCTAAACTAGTCTCCTCACTTTGCAGTATCTCACCCTATCAGGTAGTTCTAGAAACAACACTGAGAAAGAAAGGCTCACAAAAATTTGATTTATATATAATACAACTTGATGAGACATAAGCACCCAGTGCACGTCCCTGAAAACGCATCGACTTGACTCTTAAATATAGCCCTATGTCTAATACACTGGCAGTACAGATACACTTCGTGAACACAACGGGGATGAAGGTAAATCTAAGAGAACCAGAGGCGTTAGGCCTGGTTCCGTTTTCTATGCTCACAGCAAACTGAGTTAACTAAGCCATCCTAACTCGGAATCCTCAACTCGCAACCTCAAATACACCCAGACTTAAGGATGGAAGGCCCCTACAAAGCTCTCGGTAGGCGAGTCGCTCGTCTACACCAGGTGCACCTACTCTAACCCGAGGTTCCTTCTCTGACCCTCCTCTGGCCCCTCGGGCCCCCGCACCACCACACCTGGGGGCGCCCCCAGTCCCGCGTCCCCTTGCTTCGCTCCCACCCCCATCACTCCGTCACTCACCCTGAGTCACCGAGCCGCCCGCCCGCCCAGCCCAACCCGCCCACAACACCTCCAGCCCCTCACCCTCCCCTCCTCCACACTGAGTGGAGCCGGCCTGTCCCCTCCCGCCCACCGCCCTGCCCCAGGAGACTCACCCGCGGTAGTACGCTTTCACCCGGACCTGGTGGGAATGGTCCCCGCTGCCGCCGCCTGCGACCGTGTGGGACATGGTGCTGTCCCTCTGGGTCGGCATCTCCTCACTCCCCCGCCTCAACGCTGGAGGCCGGGGGGCGGGGGGGCGCTCCGGACGCCGTGGGGGACTCCGCCGCCCGCGGCTGTCCGAGAGCTGCGACCGTCCACCCACCTACCTGCCCACCTCGCCCGCAGCGCCGACCCAAGGGTCGCCTCGCCCGAGGAGCCGGAACCGCGCGGCTCCTCCCACTGCCCGTAAGCGCCGCCGCCTCCGCAGCCGCACGGGCCCAGTACACCTCCTGCCTCGATCCCTCCCACTTCGCTCGCTCCAAAGGCCCACATTCCGGGGTAGGGCGGGCGCAACCATCGAACCAACTCAAGGAGCCTCGATGCCGGACTGAACCATCCTAACAGGGGCAGAGAAAGGGGACAGCGGAAATGGGAGACCCTGATCATGGCATCAATCACGCCCCGGAGGGGTGCTTTCACGCGAGCTGTGATACAGACTTGAACAGCTCTAGTTCACTAGAAAGTCTCTTCCCTGCAGGGACAATGACAGGGACAAATTCTGCGACACCTCACCCTAGCCTCGCAACTTGGTCACGTCTGCGGTCGGCCGACTTGGCACCCGGGATAGATTTGCGTGCAGGTTTCTGGGATTTGGAGTCCTCATGGGATTCTGGGACTTGAGGTTCCTTGCGCCTAGGGTCCCGCGCCGTCCTGCTTGTGGAGTCTGTCTCCCCAGCGTGCTCCCTGGACCTCTCGGGGTGGAAAACCTGCATCCAGCTTGGGCATCTGAAAATATTGGAAATGACTGGGCTTCCTCACGTTCTAGACTTTATTATCTGATGAAGTCTCCCTTATATTTGCATAAATCGTCTAAATTATACATGCCTTTTTGGGGAACAAGAATTTGGTTACCTGCTCACTCACCGTAACCTTTTTTATGGAAATAATTTAATGACATATGTAACAAATATATTAAAGGAAGAAACTCAACCAGAAGATATGAAAAACCGATTTTTATTCTTTGGCGGCCCCCATACCTAGGCCCTTGTAGACTGCCCTTTTACGGAACAAGAGTATAAGGAACACTTAGCCAATCAATTCGGTCAACCCAAGAGCATTTCATTCTGTTAAAAACCGGCTTACTAGGCCGGGCGCGGTGGCTCACGCCTGTAATCCCAGCACTTTGGGAGGCTGAGGCAGGCGGATCATGTGAGGTCGGGAGTTCGAGACCAGCCTGACCAACATGGAGAAACCCCGTCTCTAACTAACTAACTAAATAATTTTTAAAAAACAATTTGGGAGGCCGAGGCGGGCAGATCACGAGGTCAAAAGTTCCAGACCATCCTGGCCAACATGGTGAAACCCCTTCTCTACTAAAAATATAAAACAATTAGCCAGGCGTGGTGGTGCGTGCCTGTAGTCCCAGCTACTCGGGAGACTGAGGCAGGAGAATTGCTTGAATTCGGAAAACGGAAGTTGCAGTGAGCCCGGATTGTGCCACTGCACTCCAGCCTGGTGATAGAGCCAGACTCTGTCTTAAATAAATTAATTAATTAATAAAATAAAACTGGCTTACCAAGGATTAGAAAGAATGGTCCTTGCAGCCTGGTCTCTGACTTTACTAGGGTCTTGGCTCTGACACATAATTTATACTGCAACTACAGGTAGCATGCATCCAGCCCCTGCAGCAGTCCTGGTGCTGAAAAAGTTGGAATAATAAAAGAAATAGCTTTCTTTATGGTGATAAAATAGGCTTGGAGAACTGAGTCATCAGTTATATGTGACACTTTAGCGTGGTACGACATCATCCAACTGCTACAAACTTAGATTATATGCTCTTACTAAAAATTCCCCTTGAGTCAAGCAAAGTGCTACATGCCTGTAGTCCCAGCACTTTGAGAGACCGAGGCAGGAAGATCACTTGAGCCCAGGAGTTCAAGCCCAGTCTGGGCAACGTGGCAAGACCCCATTTCTTAAACAAGTGAACAAAAAAATCCCATTGAAAAACTTGGTATCAGGTTTTTCAGCAATTGGAGACCTGCATCAGCACGTTTAATATGGAGCAATTAACTGTGGAACATACTAACGGAAAGTTTAGCATGCTTGTGACAAATTTGTAATGCTATAGAAAAAAGAAATGTATGTCATATAGGGAGCGAAAAATTATAGAGCAATTAAAGGTAAGACATGGAAAATGTTCTTGATTTGATTCCTTAGCATTTTGAAAACTCCTTCTTCATTGACCTCATAGCATGCTTTGAAGGTGATAATTGTTTCCAGAGGAGGCTTACTGCTTACTTTGTCAGCTATGAGATATTGATAATTTGCATCAATACCACTTTATAAATAAGTTTTCTTTCTCTGAAAGATGGGAGCTTTACTTGTGATTATCAGGGAAAGCATGATATTAAATTTTGTAATAGCTCTATTGAGATAGAGTTCACATGCCAGCTGGGCACGGTGGCTCATGGCTGTAATCCCAGCACTTTGGGAGGCCAAGGCAGGTGGATCACTTGAGGTCAGAAGTTCGAGACCAGCCTGGCCAACAGGGTGAAAATCTGGCTGTACTAAAAATACAAAAATTAGCTGGTCATGGTGGTGGGCACCTGTTATCCCAACTACTCGGGAGGCTGAGGCACAAGAATCGCTTGAGCCTGGGAGGCGGAGGTTGCAGTGAGCTGAGACCACACAACTGCACTCTAGTGAGACTCCATCCCTGGGCAACACAATGCACAATGAGATTCCATCTCATTTTGTTTAAAAAAAGATAATTCACATACCATACAATTCACTCATTTAAAGTGTACAATTGGATAGTTTTTAGTATCTTCACAAAGTGGTGCAACCATCACATCTATCTAAACCCAGAATATTTTCAGCACCCCAAAAGAAACTGCATCTCCATTAGCAGTTACTCCCCACTCTCCTCAACCTCTGGCAACCAATAATGTCTTTTCTGTTGTTATGAATTTTTCTATTCTGAACATCCCTGGTAGCTGGGACTACAGGCGTGCACCACCACTCCTGGGTAATTTTTGTGTTTTTTGTAGTGCCAGGATTTTGCCATGTTGTCCAGGCTGGTCTCGATCTCCTGAACTGGAGCCATCTGCCTGCCTCAGCTTCCCCAAGTGCTAAGGTTACAAGTGCAAGCCACTGCGCCCAGTCAGGTTTTCAGTTTTTGTTTTTTTAATGTCCTTGCTAATACTTGTTATTTCCAATCTTCTTTATCATAACTATCCTAGTGGTTATGAAGTGGTATCTCATTGTGGTTTTGAAGTGAGTTTCCCTAATGACTAATAATGTTGGGTATTTTTTCATATTTCTATTGGCCATTCATATATCTTCTTGGAGAACTATTTATTCAGATCCTTTAGTCATTTTTAAATTGGGTTGTCATTTTTCATTGAGTTGTATGAGTTCTCTCTTTTCTTTCTTTCTTTTTTTTTTTTTTTTCCAAGACAGGATCTTGCTCTGTTGAACAGACTGGATTGCATGGCATGATCACAGCTCTCCAACTCCTGGGCTCAAGTGATCCTCTCACTTCAGCCTCCTGAGTAGCTGGGCCCATAGGCATATGTTAGCACACCCAGCTAATTTTTTTAAAAAATTTTGTGGAGACTAGGTCTTCCTATAATGTCAAAGCTGGTCTTCAACTCCTGGGCTCAAGTGATATTCCCACCTTAACCTCCCAAAGTGCTAAGATTACAGGTGTGACCCACTATGCCTGGCCAGAGTTCTTTATATATTCTGGAAATACATCTCTTATTAGATGATTTGCAAATATTTTCTCCCACTCTCTGCATTATCTTTTCACATTTTTAAAATCTTTTCATATTTTTTAAGTTTTTAAAATATTTTTGATGGTATTATTTGCAGTATAAAAATTTTTAATTTTAGTGAGGTCAAATTTATCTATTTTCTTGTTGTCACTTATGGTTTTTGTTTGTTCTACTATGTGCCAGACTATACGTTACTTATGTTTTTGTGTCATGTCTAAGAGGGCTTTGTGTAATCTAAGATAATGAAAATTTACACCTATATTTCCTTCTAGAAATTTTCTAGTTAAAAAAAAAGAAATTTTCTAGTTTAAACTCTTACTTTTTAGCTTATAATCCATTTTGGGTTAATTTTTGTGTGTAATGTAAGTGGTCCAAATTGATTTCTTTGTATGTGGATATTCCGTTATCCCACCACCATTTGTTAAAAAGACTATTTTTCTCCAATTTAATTGTCTGCACCCTTGTCAAAAATGAAATGACCAAAATTTAAGGGTTTATTTCTGGATTTTCAGTTCTATTCTAATGATTTATCTATCTTTCAACAATAATCACAGTGTCTTCATTACTGCAGTTTTTTAGTAACTTTTAAAACAAGGACGTGTGAGTCTTACAACTTGTTCTGTTTTTGTTTTTGTTTTTCCTTTTTGAGACGGAGTCTTGCTCTATTGCCAGGCTGGAGTGCAGTGGCATGATCTCGGCTCACTGCAACATCTGCCTCCTGAGTTCAAGCGATTCGCCTGCCTCAGCCTCCCAAGTAGCTAGGACTACAAGAGCGTGGCGCCATGCCCAGCTAATTTTTGTATTTTTAGTGATGTTGGCCAGCATAGTCTCGATCTCCAGACCTCATGATCAGCCTGCTTCAGCCTCCCAAAGTGCTGGGATTACAGGCGTGAGTCACCGTGTCCGGCCCTATTTTGTTGTTTTCTTTTTTCAAGATTGTCTTGGCTATTCTGGATCCCTTAAATTTTCATATGAATTTTAGGATCAACTTGTCAATTTAAGACAGCTGGGTGAGATTTTGATAATGATTGCCTTGAATCTGTCAATCAATTTGTGTGATTTTTGTCATGTTAACAGTATTATACTTTCCAACCCATGAACGTGGGATAACTTTTCATTTATTTAGGTGGTTTTAATTGCTTTCCCATTTTCAGAGTATACATTTTGCATTTCTTTTATTCTTAAATATTTTATTCGTTTTAATGCTACTGTAAATGAATGGTTTTCTTAGTTACCTTTTTGGATTATTCACTTAGTTACCTTTTTGGATTATTCACTTCATTTCTATTTCATAGAAATGCAGTTTATTAGGCCGGGCATGGTGGCTTATGCCTGTAATCCCAGAACTTTGGGAGGCTGAGGCTGGCAGATCACCTGAGGTCAGGAGTTTGAGACCAGCCTGGCCAACATGGTGAAATCCCATCTCTACAAAAAGTACAAGTATTAGCCAGGCATCGTGGCAGGTGCCTGTAATCTGAGTTACTCAGGAGGCTGAGGCAGGAAAATCATTTGAACCCAGGAGGCAGAGTTTGCAGTGAGCCAAGATCGCACCACTGCACTCCAGCCTGGGTGACAAGAGTGAAACTCTGTCTCAAAAAAAAAAGAAATGCATTTTATTTTATTTTTGCATATTGATACTCTATTCTGCACACTTGCAGAACTTGTTTATTAGGTGAATTCCTTAGGATTTCCTGCATATAAGACTGTCATTTTTATATAGAGATTAAAAAAAAATAAAATACAGATAGATTTATATTATCCTTTTCAATCTGGATGCCTTTTATATCGTTTTGTTATTTGATCACATTGGCTAGAACCTCCACTACCAAGATAAATAGAAAAAGAGACTGGGTGCAGTAGCTTCATACTTGTAATCCCAGCACTTTGGGAGGCCAAGGCAGGTAGATCACTTGAGCTTAGGAGTTTGAGACCAGCCTGGGCAACATGGTGAAACCCCATCTCTATTAAAAATAAAAACAAATTAACCAGGTGTGACAGTGGCCACCAGTAGTCTCAGCAAGTCGGGAGGTTGAAGGTGGGAGAATTACTTGAGCCTGGGAGGTGGAGGTTGCATTGAGCCAAGATTGCACCACCGCACTCCAGCCCCTTGTCTCAAAAAAAAAAAAAAGAAAAATAGAAGAAGAAATACGGACTTTGCGTCTTGTTCCCAATCTTAGGTAGATGGCTTTTAGTCTTTCACTATTAAGTGTGATGATTATTGCTCTAGGTTTTTTGTGGTTGTCCTTTATCACATTGAGTGTCAGTCCATTCCTAGTTTGCTGTTTTTATTATGAAAGGGTGTTGAGGTATTGAGTTTTGTTAAATACTTTTCCTATGTCCTTTGAGATAATCATGTTCTTTTGCTTCTTATTCTCTTGATATGGTGTGTCACATTAATTGATTTTTGAAGGTAAACCAACCTTGCATGCCTGGAACAAATCCCATTTTGTTATGGTGCATAATTTTTTTATATGTTGCTAGATTCAGTTTCCTAATATTTTGCTGAGGAATTTTGCCTCTATACTCATAATGGATACTGGTTGTTGTTCTGTAGCTTTTTTTTTTCCTGTGATGACTTTGATTTCAGTTATCAGTTATTCAATTTATTCTTATAAAATTAGTTGGAAAGTATTCCCTCTTCTTATATTATTTGGGATAGTTTGTGAAGAATTAGTATTAATTCTTGTTTGAATTTTTGAGAAAATTTACTAGTGAAGCCATGCAGTTCTCACTTTTCTTGGCTGGGCGCGGTGGCTCACTCTTGTAATCCTAGCACTTTGGGAGGCCGAGGCAGGCAGATCATGAGGTCAGGAGATTAAGACCATCCTGGCCTACATGGTGAAACCTGTCTCCATTAAAATACAAAAAATTAGCCATGCGTGGTAGCATGCTCCTGTAGTCCCAGCTGCTTGGGAGGCTGAGGAAGGGGAATCACTTGAACCTGGGAGGTGGAGGTTGTAGTGAGCTGAGATCATGCCACTGCACTTCAGCCTGGCAACAGAGCCAGACTCCATCTCAGAAAAAAAAAAAAAAAAGATCACACTTCAGGGGGCCGAGGTGGGTTTAAACCCAGAAGTTCAAGACCAGTTTAGATAATATAGTGAGACCTCATCTCTATTAATAATTTTAAAATTTAGCCAGGTGTGGTGGTACGTGCGTGTGGTCCCAGCTACTCAGGAGGCTGAGGCTGGAGAATCTCTTGAACCCAGATGGTTAAGGTGAAGTGAGCTGTGATCACACCACAGCACTCCAGCTTCAGAGACAGAAAAAAAGCCTGTCTCAAAGTAATAAGTTACTGATTCAATTGCTTTCCTTGTTATAGGTTTATTTATATTTTCTATTTTTTCTTGAGTCAGTTTTGGTAGATTGTGTCTTTCTAGGAATTGGTCCATTTCATGTATAATTTCTTCACATATCGTTGTTTATAGTGTTCTTTAACATTAGGATTTAATAATTCTTAAAAATTCTTTTGATTTCTGTGAAATTGGTACTTATGTTCCCAATTTCTTTTCTGATTTTAGTAATTTGGTCTTCTCTTTTTTTCCCAGTGAGTTAAAATTTATGAACTTTGTTGCTCTTTCAAAGATCAATTTTTGATGGCCGGGTGCAGTGGCTCACACCTGTAATCCAAGCACTTTGAAGGCTAAGGTGGGCGGATCACCTGAGGTCGGGAGTTCAAGACCAGCCTGACCAACATGGCGAAACCTCATCTTTAAAAAAAAAAAAAGAAAAGAAAAAAAAGACCAACTTTTGGTTTTGTTGATTTTCTCTATTGTTTTCTGTTCTTCATTTTATTAATTTTTGCTCTAATCTTTATTATTTCTTTCCTTCTTGTTGCTTTTTCTTTTTCCAGTTTATTAGAATGGAAGTTTAAGATACTGATTTGAGGTCTTTCTTCTTTTTTAATATAGGTGTTATAGCTATCAAGAGAAATACTTCAAACACTTCCTTAATTGTATCCCATAAATTTTGGTATGCTGTGTTTGCAGTTTTATCCATTTCATAGTATTTCCCATTTTCCCTTGTGATTTTGTCTTTTTAGAAGTGTGTTGCTTAATATGTGCATATTTTTAAATATCTCAAATTTCCATCTGTTATCAATGTCTAATTTCATTTTGTTGTGCTGGGAGGACAAGCTTTGTATAATTTCAATTCTCTTAACTTTATTGAGCCTTATTTTATGGCTAGCATATGGTCTTCTGGGAGAATATTCCACATGCAATTGAGAAGAATGTGTATTCAGTTGTTATTAGGTCGAATTATCTACAGATATCTGTTATTAATAAATGTAGTTTATCTTGTTGTTCAAGTCTTCTATATCTTAATTGGCCTACTGCTTGGTGGTACTATATAATATTGAAAGTGGGATATTGCAGTATCCAACTATAATTGTTGAAGAGTCTATTTCTCCTTTCAGTTCTGTTAGTTTTGTTTCATTTATTTTAGGGCTGTGTTGTTAGGTGCATATGTTTATAATTGTTATATATTAATACTTTTGAATTAACACTTTCTTCATCATAAAATGTCTCACTTTATTTCTAGTAACCTTTTGGCCTTTTTGTTTTTATTTTTAGAGATGGGGTCTCACTTTGATGCTTAGGCTGGAGTGCAGTGGCTATTCTCAAATGCAATCATAGAACACTACAGTCTTGAACTTCTTGACTCAAGCAATCCTCCCACCACAGCCTCCTGAGTAGCTGGGACTATAGGTGCATCCCACCAGGCCTTGCCCAACTTATTAATCTTATTGGAGTTCCCTTGTACATAAGCCAAGTCTCTCTTGCTGACTTCAAGATTCTCTGTTTTTCAACATTTTGCCCTTGACAAATCTGGGTATGTATCTCTTTGCATTTATCCTACTTAAGTGTTTCTTAAGTGTTTCTAAGGAACTACTGAGTTCCTTAGATGTTTGTTTACATTAAACATTTTCATCAAATTTGGAGAAGTTTTCAGCTATTATTTCTTCGCCATTTTTTGTTTCTTTTTCTCTTCTATCCTTCTGGTATTCCCTTTATGCATATGTTGGTGCACATAACAGTGTCCCACATTTCCTTAATGCACTATTCATTTTTTTCCTCCTTTCCCCCCTCTGTTCTTCAGAATATATTCTCTGATTCTTCTGTCTTCCGCTAGTTCAAATCTCACGTTGAGCCCCTATAGTGAATTTTTTTTTAGGTGGAGTCTTGCTCTTGTCGCCCAGGCTGGAGTGCAGTGGTACAGTCTTGGCTCACTGCAACCTCCACCTCCCAGTTGAAGCAATTCTCCTGCCTCAGCCTCCTGAGTAACTGAGATTACAGAAGCTCGCCACCACACTCTGCTAATTTTTGTATTTTTAGTAGAGACAGGATTTCACCATTTTGTCCAGGCTGGTCTTGAACTCCTGAACTCAGGTGATCCACCACCTCGGCCTCCCAAAGCGTTGGGATTACAGTCATGAGACCCACCACACACAGTCGAATTTTTTATTTCTGTACTTTTCAACTCTAGATTTTATATTTGGTTCTTTTTTGTTTTAAACTTTCTCTTTATCAATATTCTCGATTTGAAAAAACATTTTCACCATACCTTCCTTTAATTTTTAAAGCATTGTTTCCTTAAGTTCTTCTAATGTATTTACAATAACTACTTTGAAGTCCTTATCTTCCAGGCCCAATATCCATGTCCCCTCAAGGCAGTTTCTGTGTGAATTGGTCACACTTTCCAGTTTCTTTGTATGGCTTATAATTTTTTTTTTTTTTTTTTTTTTTTAAAAACGGGGTTTCACCGTGTTGGTCAGGCTGGTCTTGAACTCCCAACCTCAGGTGATCCGCCCGCCTTGGCCTCCAAAGTGCTTGGATTACAGGCATGAGCCACCGCGCCCGGCCAGCTTATAATTTTTTTGTTGTACACTGTACATGTCCATTGCAGGAACTCTGGATACTGAACTCTGGCTCCAGGGCTTATTGTCATTATTGTTGTTTGCTTGTTTATTTGTTTGGTGACTCAACTAGACTAGTTCAGCAAAGTCTATGTCCCCTGCAGTGTGCAGTCTCTGATGGTGCTTCTCGGAAAAATGCAGTTTTGCAATGCACGCTGTCACCCTGACTCTCCCCGCTTCCTTTCTCAGGGATGACAGTGGTTTTAGCCAGCTTCTCTGTAACTGTTTTCCTCATCTCCCTGTAAAGTCTTTGGATGGTTTACCTTTGTTAGTCTCACTCCCAGCTGTTAGCCTCCACTAATTACTAGCTGATTGCCCCGGTGTTTTTGACATTGTCCTGTAGCATCAATGGCTCCACAGTCTGATCCGATGGTCATTTTTTATTTATAATTTTCACCAGCCATGATTATTTTACTGGGTAAAATGTCTATTGAGTTCCTCATGTCTTCATTCTGGAAGTGCTCTGACATTAATTTTTAAAGCCAATATGATATAGTTAAAATGGATATAAGGCACAAAGGGTTATGCATACAGGATGATCAGGGCACAGAAATTATGTCATTTTTGGTAACAAAATACTGGAAACTCTTGAGCCATCTCTTTAAAGAAAACAGGATTGAGTAAAAGAGTATAAAAGGAAGCTTGCATAATATTAATCATCAGGAAATTTGGTTTCCTTTCTATAAATTCAGCTCTTTTACCAAGAAAATAACTAATTAGAATAGGGAGACTTTATATTCAGTCTTAATTAGCTTTATCAGTATACCATACAGCCAGGATCAAATATAAAAATGTGTTTGCTCTATTCTTTATATCATCTTTAAAATTTCGCCACTGGCTCTTTGATGACTGTTTCTCAACTGAGAATCAAATGATATAAAACGGGAAGCCAATGGTAGACACTGTGAACAAGCCTCACGGCCCATTTTCTTTCTGCTGTACTTCAAATGATGCTTACTTAAACACACAACTTCACGTAATCCTGTCACCCTTAACCCAGCATTCTTCAGCGGTTACACAGAGCATGTGATAATGTCATAAAAAGTAGAGAAAAGCATTTAACTAGAAGTCTTAATCATTTGAAGGGATTTTGTGATCTTGTGGAGATAAGCATTGGGAACTGGGCTGAATTATACTTGCCTTTGCTCACTGTGCTACCTTTAATAGAAGAAAATTAATTAACTGATGCTCATTAATCCCATAGAATTAAGAGATTTTAAATATTTTGGCCAAGATTCTCTTATTTTATAATAATCAGAGTGCTTGTCCTAATGTGGAGCAAAGAAATAACCTAGTTAGAGAGTGGTAAATGAAATAATAAGCAATAGACATGGGTCCTGTGTGATCCTTTTTATTTATTTTTTTACAGAGTCTCACTCTGTCACCCAGTCTGGAGTGCAATGGCATGATCTGGGTTCACTGCAACCTCCGCCTCCCAGGTTCAAGTGATTCTTCTGCCTCAGCCTTCCGAGTAGCTGGGACTTCGAGAGCATGCCACAATGCCCGGCTAATTTTTTGTATTGTTAGTAGAGATGAAGTTTCACCACATTGGTCAGGCTGGTCTGGAACTACTGACCTCAGGTAATCTACCCGCCTCAGCCTCCCAAAGTGCTGGGATTACAGGCATGAGACACCGTGCTGGCCCTTTTTTTTTTAATTTTTTTTTTTTTTTTTTTTTTTTTGAGATGGAGTTTCGCTCTTGTTGCCCAGGCTGGAGTGCAATGGTATGATCTCAGCTCACTGCAACCTCTGCCTCCTGGCTTTAAGCGATTCTTCGACCGCAGACTCCCTAGTAGCTGGGATTACAGTCACGTCCCACCACGCTGGGCTAATTTTCTATTTTTTTTAGTAGAGACGGGGTTTCTCCACGTTGGTCAGTCTAGTCTTAAACTCTCAACCTCAGGTAATCCACCAACCTAAGCCTCCCAAAGTGCTGGGATTACAGGCATAAACCACTGTGCCCATCCTTTTATTTTATTCTATTTTATTTATTTAATTTTTTAAAGCTCCCCCCCCCGCGCTTTGTTCTTTTTTCTTTGTAAAGACAGAGTCTCACTCTGTGGCCCAGGCTGGAGTGCAGTGGCATGATCTCAGCTCACTGCAACCTCCACCTCCTGGGTTCAAGCAATTCTCCTGCCTCAGCCTCCCAAGTAGCTGGGATTACGGGATTCCACCACCATGCCCAGCTAATTTTGGTATTTTTTTTGTAGGGACAGGGTTTCACCTTGATTTCTGAAATCCTTGATTAAATAAATAAATAAATAAATGGAAAGAGACAGGGTTTCACCATGCTGGCCAGGCTGGTCTTGAATAGCTGACCTCAAGTGCTCCATCTGCCTTGGCCTCCCAAAGTTCTGGGATTACATGCGTGAGCCACTGCGCCCAGCCAATGATCATTTCTTAATGCAGTCATACATTGCTTAATGACAGCAATATGTTCTGAGAAACTTGTCGATAGGTGATTTCATCATTGTGTGAACATAATAGAGTATACTTATAGAAACCTAGATGGTACAGCCTCCTATACACCTATATAGCCTATTGCTTTTAGGTTACATGCTGTACAGTATGCTACTATACTAAATACTGTAAGCAACTGTAACACGATGGGAAATATTTTTGTATATCTAAACATACCTAAACATTAAAAAGGTAACTCATTGCACTATAATGTTAGGATGTCTGTGGCGTCACTAGGCAATAGGAACTTTCAGCTATGAGACCACTGTCCTGTATGCAGTCCATCGTTGACCAAAATATCATTATAAAGCATATGCCTATATCATATTAATTGTTTTACTTAAGCTTCAGGGCAGAAGCTGTGACCAAAAATGACCAAAACTTATTGGAAGTTTGGACAGCTGAGGTTCATGAGAGAATTTAGTTTTTTTTCTGTTAATCTTTTTTTCTTTTTCTTTTTCCCTGCTGCTCCCTCCCCTGTTAATTAATCTTAATCAATCAGCATACGAACACATGTACCCCATGTCACCATGACTTCCTTGCCTCCTTTTTTCCCTTCTTACCCCTTCCCTTTCACCAGTCCATTGATGTTGCCAACTTTATCTGTAAGCCATCTCTGAGTACTCCCTTGACTCCTTTTTTACATTATATGGAGCACTTTTTTACCTTATATATTTTTTACATTATAAGGGAGTACTTTTTTACATTATAGTTACCCAATCTCACTCACGTTACAGTTGATGACATATAGCAATTTGAGCCTTAATCTGTTTTGCCTTTGAAATATAATTGCTTTACTTTGAATTAATTAATTGATTGACTGATTGATTTTCAAGATGACGTCTCACTCTGTCACCCAGGCTGGAGTGCAGCAGCACGATCTCGACTCCCTGCAACCTCTGCCTCCCAGGTTCAAGTGATTCTCCTGCCTCAGTCTCCTGAGGAACTGAGACTACAGGCACAGCACCCCCAGGCTCTGCTAGGTTTTGCATTTTTAGTAGAGACAGGGTTTCACCATGTTGGCCAGGCTGGTATTGAACTTCTCACCTCAGGATCCGCCTGCCTCGGCTTCCCAAAGGGCTGGGATTACAGGCGTGAGCCACCATGCTTTACTTTGAATTTGAAGTAATATAAAAAATTAATGTCATATGTTCCCTGACAATCACAGAAAGGGAACCTCATTTATTGATGCCAGTGACACATATCCCTGTCTTTATATACAGAGGATCCACGGGTTATCCTGAAATATCCACCCTAACTCAATTTCCACCACCCTTGCCTGACTTTCGCTTTCCTTCTCTAGAGACTATTGAAAACGAATCTTTGCACCCAGGCTGTTAGGTGTCATCTTCACGCTTTCTCTTCCTCTGTACTCCTGCTCTGTGATCTGTTTATACATCACTTACAGTATATATTGCACAGTATTCTTTTTTTTTTTTTTTTGAGATGGATTTTTACTCCTGTTGCCCAGGCTGGAGTGCAATGGCACAATCTCGGCTCACTGCAACCTCCACCTCCCGGGCTCAAGCAATTCTCCTGTCTCAGCCTCCCACGTAGCTGGGATTACAGGCGCCCATCACCACATCTGGCTAATTTTTGTATTTTTAGTACAGATGGGGTTCACCATTTTGGCCAGGCTGGTCCCGAACTCCTGACCTCAGGTGATCTGCCTGCCTTGGCCTCCCAAAGTGCTGGGATTACAGGCCTGAGCCACTGCGCCTGGCCTGTACTTTATTTTCTTGTGGGCACATCTTCAAAGCTGCAACTGTAATGTGTTCATCTCTGTGCCCCCTGTACCTAGCACATAGTAGGGTTCAATAATATCTGTTGATGCTGAACATAGCATGTGCTACATTTTCCTTACCTGTAAGACCGGAGTAAAAACACTGTTTACTTAAAAAGGATTTCCTGAGGTTGGATTGTTTAATTCTTAAAATGTAAAGTAGGACAAGGTTAATACAGAAAAAAAAGTGAAAGTAGAGTTTTGTTTTAACAAACCACACATATGGGGGTTCCATTAACTAGAGGTGTCAACAGTTAAAAAAAAGAATTATAGGCCAGGCATGATGGCTCGCACCTGTAACCCCAGCACTTAGGGAGGTCACCTGAGGTGACGGGTGGATCACCTGAGGTGATTGAGGAGTTTGAGACCAGCCTGACCAACATGGAGAAACCCCATATCTACCAAAAACACAAAAAATTAGTCGGAAGTGGTGGTGCATGCCTGTAACCCCAGCTACTTGGGAGGCTGAGGCAGGAGAATCACTTGAACCTGGGAGGTGGAGGTTGCAGTGAGCTGAGATCGCACCATTGCACTCCAGCCTGGGCAACAAGAGAGAAACTGTTTAAAAAAAAAAAAGAATTATAAAACACTTATTTAATGAAAGTCACTGAAAACTTAAAGAGATCTAAGAAACCTCAAGATAATTGACTCTTTTTTTGACCTCTGAACTTTTTATTGGCCTCCTGCTCCCAAAGGGTTCCCTGCTTCTGCTGGCTTAATGTCTCAGAACTTTGGTGTCATTGGTCTCAGACACCACTTTGCTCTCCATTGTCTGGCAGGTGGTGGTCTTTTGGATGGTTTGCGTGGAGTTGCTGCTGTCCAGGGCATCACCAAGATCAAAGTCCTCGCCATCTTCCAGCAGGCGGCGGTAGGTGGCAATCTCAGCCTCCAGCTTGACCTTGATGTTCAGCAGGGCCTCGTACTCCTGGGCCTGGCGCTGTCCCTCTGCCCGGGTCGGTGCCAGTTCTGACTCCAAGTGCAGCAGGATCCCGTTGAGCTGCTCCATTTGCAGGGCATAGCGGGCCTCCACCTCCCTCAGGCTGTTCTCCAAACTGATCTTCGTATTTCTCATGGAGTCCAGGTCGACCTCCAAGGACCGGACCATATGTCTCAGCTCTGTGAGCGTCATCTCAGCAGCTCCAACCTCAGCGGACTGCGTGGGGACCACTGTGGTGCTCTCCTCAATCTGCTGAGACCAATACTTGTCCAGTTCCTCTCAGTTCTTCCGAGCCAGCTCATCATATTGAGCTCAGTTGTCTCCCATCATCTTGGCAAGGTCCCGAGACTTGGGGGCATCTACCTCCATGGTCAACCCAGAGCTGGCAATCTGGACTTGCAGGCCTTTTAATTCCTCTTTGTGGTTCTTCTTCATGAAGAGCAGCTCCTCCTTGACAGCCTTAATCTCTGTCTCCAGCTGCAGCCGAGTGACGTTAGTGTCATCAGTGACCCTGCAGAGCCCATGAATGTCGCTCACCACAGACTGAGACATGGCCAGCTCTGTCTCATACTTGACTCTAAAGTTATCAGCAGCAAGACGGGCATTGTCAATCTGCAGAATGATGCAGGCATTGTCCACAGTATTTGCGAAGATCCGAGCCCTCAGGTCCTCGACAGTCTTGAAGTAACAGCTCCAGTCTCTGACCTGGGGTCCCTTCTTCTCCAGCTGCTCCTGGATTTTGCTCTCCAGCTTCCAGTTCTCAGTTTCCAGGTTCCTCACTCTGTCCAGGTGGAAGGCTAGGCGGTCGTTCAGGCTTTGCATGGTCTCCTTCTCGTTCAGGATGCCTCCCATTCCTGCCAGACCCCTGGCCATCCCCGCAGCCAGGCCCCCGGCCCCCATGCCGCCCCAGAAGCAGGTGGAGCGGGACACGGATATGCGGGAACCAGAGCCTCCGGCCCTTGCACAGACACTGGCCGTGCTGCTGACCGGCTGGGCACCGTAGCTGGGTACCTGGATGGAGCCCCGGGACCAGTAGTTGGTGGAGAAGGTGGATCGAGTGGTGAAGCTCATGGTGCCCGGGGAGGAGAGAGAGAGGACGAGACTCAGGCTTTGCCTACCAAGATAATTGACTCTTATAGGGTCAACTGGTGTCAAGCACTACGCCCTCCCCATTTTTTCAAGAAAGTTACAATCCAGGTGTGATGTCAGGTCACATACCAGTAAAGAGAAAAAATGCAAAATAGTGCCTGCTATGTGCCAGTAAATTATAAATTGCAGCAGCACATAAGTCTACCTCATTTCCTTTGAGAACTCTTCTTCTCATTTTCTTTGAGAACCCACTTGTGTCTGGCTAGACTAAAAGGCCCAAAGTAGACTAATAAAATGACATGTTGAAAGAGTTTGCACCAAGTACACTGTCACTAACAACAACCATAATGTGTAAGCCACCCTCCAATTTAAAAAGGCAAACCTGTTTTTGAGGATGGCACATTCACTTGAAAATCTAAAACTAGTCCAGGTTTGGTGGCTCACACCTGTAATCCCAGCACTTTGGGAGGCCGAGGCAGAAGGAACTTAAGAATCTGAGACCAGCCTGGCCGATATGGTGAGACCTCATCTCTACAAAAAAGTGTGAAAAACAAAAACAAACAAACAAAAAATTACCAGCCTGGGCAACATGGTGAAACTCTGTCTCTACAAAAAATAGAGACATTACCCAGGGGTGGTGGCTCCCACCTGTAGTCCCAGCTACTTGGGAGACTGAGGCATGGGAATCGCTTGACCTTGTGGGGCAGAGGTTGCAGTGAGCCAAGATGACTTCACTGTACTCCAGCCTGGGCTACAGAGTAAGACCCCGTCTCAAAACAAAAACAAAAAAATGCTGTGTGAAGTGGCTCACGCCTGTAATCCCAGCAGTTTGGGAGGCCAAGGTGAGAGGATCACCTGAGGTCGGGAGTTTGAGACCAGCCTGACCAACATGGAGAAACCCTGTCTCTACTAAAAATACAAAATTAGCCGGGCGTGGTGGCACATGCCTGTAATCCCAGCTACTCGGGAGGCTGAGGCAGGAGAATTGCTTGAACCCGGGAGGTGGAGGTTGCAATGAGCCGAGATTGCGCCATTGCACTCCAGCCTGGGCAACAAGAGCAAAACTTCATCTCAAAAACAAACAAACAAAACAACAGAAAGAAAAAATATTAGACAAGCGTGATGTGACACGCCTATAATCCCAGTCCCTCTCTGTAGTCCCCCTCGGGAGGCTGAGGTGGGAGGATCGATTGAGTCGGGGAGGCGGAGGCTGCAGTGAGCTGAGATCCGGTCACTCCACTTCAACCTGGGAGAGAGAATGAGACCCTGTCTCAAAAAAAAAAAAAAAAAAAATATATATATATATATATATATATATAAACCTATTTTAATAGTCAAGATGAAACTCGGGTAAAACAAAAAAAGAAAAAAAACAATATCCCTGCTACACCCACTCACCCACCTCCACAATGTCCTCCTTCAATTCTCGAATTCTCTCCCACCACCTCTGGAGTAAACGCCTCCCCCCAGCAAAGTTGCTAACTCTTTCCCCCATGCAGAACACTAGCTCATTTTCTCCACCACTTCCGCCTATTCCTAATGGACTCAAATGCTTTCATATTGAATGTCTGCTGACCTTGAATTAAACTAAACCATATACTCTTTTGGGTCACAGATAAATCAGGGGGAAAGTAGAGCTCACAGTTTACGATGATTTTCTGGCTGCCTAATCACGTATACAATGTCAATGGGAATAGCACTCTAGAGATAAAGCTGCTTTAGTTCACCTGCACCCTGTGCTTTTCACCACGTGACTCAAGCAGGAGATATTTTACTGAATTGGTATGGCTTACTATTCTGGATGAGAATAACAAATTAGGAAGCCCTCTATGATTAAATCATCCCAGGGCTCCATACACTGAGCCCCCCTTTTTTCTTTTTGAGACGGAGTTTTGTTCTTGTTGCCCAGGCTGGAGTGCAATGGCACGATATTGGCTCACTGCAACCTCAGCCTCCCAGATTCAAGTGATTCTCCTGCCTCAGCCTCTCAAGTAGCTAGGATTACAGGTGCCTGCCATCACGCCCAGCTAATTTTTGTATTTTTAGTAGAGATGGGGTTTCTCTATGTTGGCCAGGCTGGTCCCGAACTCCTGACCTCGGGTTATCTGCCCACCTCGGCTTCCGAAGGTGCCGGGATTAGAGGCGTGAGCCACCGCCCCCAGCCACACTGAGCCTTTTAAAGCAAAGTTCCCACTGTCATTAGGAGGCAGGAATCTTACCTTTTAAGTTCTTTTTGGTATATAGAAAATTAGAGGAACTCAATAAATACTAAATTAGCCTATGGTTTATGTACACTTGAGTATTAAAATGAATCTTATTGTGATAGGAGGGAACCCAGCAACAACAAGCAAGCAGAGCAAGTCTTTATTTTCTGCTTCCCTTGTTAATTTAAAGCTGTGACCTGGAAAGTTAGTTCAGCCTGCCCAGTAGTCCGTGTCCTCAAGTCAAACACAACTCTTACATAACTGGAAATCTTTCAAGCAGAATCATGGGATGGTAGAAATGACTACCTGGAAGTTACTCTATGTTGTCTATGTCAGTCCTGTGGTACTTCAGTATGTATACAAATAAGGTGGGGATTTTTTTTTTTTTTTTTTTTGAGATGGAGTCTCACTCTGTCACCCAGGCTGGAGTGCAGTGGCGCAAGCTTGGCTTACTGCAATTTCTGCCTCCCTGGTTCAAGAGATTCTCCTGCCTTAGCCTCCCAAGTATCTGGGATTACGGGCATGCACCACCATGTCCAACTAATTTTTGCATTTTTAGTAGAAACATGGTTGGTTATACCATGTTGGCCAGGTTGGTCCCGAACTCCTGACCTCAGGTGATCCTCCCACCTTGGCCTCCCAAAGTGCTGGGATTACAGGTGTGAGCCACCACGCCCGGCCTAGGTGAGGATTTTGTTAAAGTTCCGGTTCTGATTTAGGTGTAGAGTTGGGTCCCAGATTCTGTATTTCAAACCAATTTTCATGTGATGATGTTGTTCATGTATCGATTGCAGTTTGTGGAGCCAAAAATCTAGGCTAACTCCCTCATTTATAAATGAAATCCAGAGAATTGAAATGACTCAGTGATTTTACATCTGTTTCAATTATTTTTTCATTCATTACCGTAATTTAAAAATACCATAAATTTGAAACAGGAACTGATTGCTGGGAATTGAGAAAAAAATTGTAAGTTCACAAAATTTTTAGTTTTGTTATTTATTTTTTTATTTTCCATAATCTAAAAACAGTAATAGCATGCACTGGATTCATTGTTACAAGGGTGTCACCTTAACCCACAATAATTTGTTCTTATCATATTAGTTAATAGGTTCACTGTATTTCCACAGATGCATGACAGTGTACTGAGTATCATATCATGATATACTCATTCTTTCTCATTCTGCTACCTTTTATTTAATCTTAATTTTATAGTTTAACTCAAACAGTTCCAGAGATTCTATTTATTTTCAGCAAAGAGGCTAGATTATTCCATTATTACAATAGGAGGCTAGATTATTCCATTTCTTTCCTCCATCTCGTAACTAACTAGGAAGCAAGCTTGAGATAAAGAGAAACATCCAGCCAGGTGTGGGGGCAAACCTGTGGTCCGAGCTCCTGGGGAGACTGAAGTGGAAGATTGCTAGAGGATTGGAGGTTGAAGCTGCAGGGAGCAATGACAGTACCACTGCATTCCAGCCTGGGTGACACAGCAAGACCCTGTCTCAGAAGAAAAAAAGAAAGAGAGAGAGAGAGGGAAAGAAAAACATAGGATGTCTTTATTTTCTGACCCAGTAATTTAAAATTACAGCTCAGAGTTCCCTTAAGAGTTAGTTTAATTTGCTGAGTTCTTGGGAGAATTCTACCAATTTTTTTTTTTTGGAGACAGTGTCTCTCAGTCACCCACACTGAAGTGTAGTGGCATGATCTCGGCTCACTGCAACCTCCGCCTCCCAGGTTCAAGCAATTCTCTTGTTTCAGCCTCCAGAGTAGCTTGGATTACAGATGCATGCCACCATGCCCAGCTAATTTTTGTACTTTTTTTGTAAAGCTGGGGTTTTATCATGTTGGCCAGGCTGATCTTGAGCTCCTGAACTCAGGTGGTTTGCCCGCCTCAGCCTCCCAAAGTGCTGGAATTACAGATGTGAGCCACCATACCTGGCACTGCCAACCTTTTTTTAAAAAATCATTTTAATAGAATTTTAAAACTTTTAATAGTAGTATTAAAAAACACTTAAACATATATATACTAATCTTAGGCCTCTGGTCTCTCCATTCTTTAGGAAAGCAAGTAGTGAATCACTAGAAAATTTCCAAATGAGAAAATGTTTCTCTTCTAGAGGCTGTCATCCTGAGTAATCTAAGAGTGAACTGCCTTACCTCTCTATGGGATGGGAGAACCAAATGAAACCTAGGGTTAACAGTTTCTTATTTTTAAAATGAATTGTCTGAATGCACAAATAATATCGAGAAATGTCTGCTGCATATCTATGGGATGCAAGCCTCTATAGGTCATATAATAAATTGTAAAATTCTATTTCTGTTCCTGGGTCTAGTTGGAGTAGTCTACTTGGATGGCCACACATAAACCTGTGATAAATCAAATAGCACTTCAAGATTATATAATAATCCAAAGCAATAGAACAATACAAAATAAATTGCTAAGTTTGTGGAAGAGCAAGAAAGATCTATAGAAATTAAGAGAAAGAAGTGTTTCACTAGGGTGGAGGATTTTAAAAAATAGTCTCAGAGTTATCTCAGAAGATGAATGTGGTATGAAGCAAAAGCAGTTGTCTTTCATCTAGAAAGGACTTTTATCAGAACTGAAAAAAATGCTTTATCAAGGACTAACTGAAAGAATCCTTTGTTAACTTGTAATAGTCTGAATGTAATTTCAAGGACAGCTGGGACCCTGTAGCAATTTTACATGAGATAGGCTGCTATTTAGCCTTTTAAAGACTGCTTTTCAGCACTGAAAAATGAGAGGGTTGATGATCTCCAAGACCCATTCCAGTCTAAGATGGTTAAGTTCTGGGACCCCCTTGAAAACTTTTGATTGGAAAAATTCACTGAATTGTCAGCTTCACGTATAAAGCTTCCCCAGCACCTTTCAGAGTCGATGACATTTGGTATGTCTTGATTGACATTAGGAATCTCCAATCAGCTTCTCATTCACTGAACACGTTTATTGCAGGGTTATAGTGTCATAGTCCCATGCTAAATGTGGAGCTAGGAAAATAAGTGTTAACATTTATTTTAAAACATGGGATGTACTAAAGATGTTGAGAAAGAAAGTAAAAAGAAAAAATGAAAGAGAAAAAAACACATAATAACGGTCAAGACAATTCAATGGAGGGAAAGAATAGTTTTACTGTTGTTTTTAACAAATGCTGCTGGGACAATTTTATGCCCACCTACAAAAGAGTGAAATTGGACCCCTACTTAGGTCATGTACCAAAATAACTGAAAAAAGAGTTAAAGAGCTAAAACTAGAAGCCTAGTTCTATAATTTTGTTTTATAATTTTAGTAGTAAGGGTTAAAATTATAAAACTTTTTAGTAAGGGATAAAATTATAAAACTCTTAGAAGAAAACATAGTAGTAAATCTTTGTGACCTTGAATTAGGTAATGGTTTCTTAGCTGTAACACCAAAAGCACAAATAAAAAGAGAAAAAAATAGGTAAATTGGACTTCAAAATTTAAAATGCTAGTACTTCAAAGAACACCATGGTGAAAGTGAAAAGTCATCCCACAGAATGAGAGAAAACATTTGGAAATCATACGTTGAATAAGGCACTACTATCCAATGTATACATTTCTGATTACTAAACAATAGAAAAGACAAATAATTTCTCACTGTGGTTAAAGGATTTAAACAGACATTTCTCCAAAGAAGACATACAAATGAGCAATAAAAATGTTAGTCATCAGGGAGATGTAAATAAAAATCACAGTGAGATACCACTTTCCACCTGTTTGGTTGGGCTATACTCAAAAGATGGACATTTATTTATGTCTATCTATTATCTGTCTATCTATCTATCTATATTCCTCAATAGTTATATATACCTCAATAAACCTGGGGTGGGAATAGGAAGATAATCCCAATGTTACCTGATATGCAAAAATTATATCTCTCATACAATACTGGTGGTAATATGAAGTCATACAGCAGCTTTGGAACATAGTTTGACAGTTTCTCAAGATGTTAAACATGGAGTTACCATAGGAACCACATATACTCCTAGGTATATCTCCAAGAAAGTTAACAACATGGCTGTATAAAATGTTGTGCACAGGTTTTATAATCGCTAAAATGCAGAAAAAGATCAGGTGTTGTGGCTCACACCTGTAATCCCAGCATTTTGGGAGGCCGAGGCAGGTGGATCACCTGAGGTCTGGAGTTCGAGACCAGCCTGGCCAACATGGCAGAACCCTGTCTCTATTAAAATTACAAAAATTAGCCAGGCATGGTGGCACACTACTGTAATTCCAGCTACTCAGGAGTCTGACATGAAAGGATCACTTGAACGTGGGAGGCAGAGGTTTCAATGAGCCAAGATTGCACCACTGCACTCCAGCATCGACAGAATGAGATTCCATCTCAATTTTTAAAAATTTTATTTAAGTAGAAAAAAACAAATGTCTATCAAATGATAAATGAATAAACAAAATGTGTTATATCCATACAATGGATTAATATTCAGCTGTTAAAAGGAAGAACGTACTGAAACATTACAATGTGCCTGAACCTCAAAAACATTAAACTGAGTGAAAGAAGCTAGATACACAAGGCTATCTAATGTATTATTTCATTTATATTAAATGTCCAGAATAGGCAACTGCATAGAGACAGAAGCAAATTATAGTTGCTAGGGGTTCCAGGAAAGGTGAAATGGAGAATCACTATATAATGGGTATAAGGTTACTTTTGGGGTGATGGAAATGTTCTGGAATTAGATAATGGTGATGGTTGCTGTTGGAAACACATGCTCGGTGCCACAAAGAAAATTCAGCAGTGAGACAAAGGATTTCTCAGCAAAGCAATTTTTACTTTTTTACTTCCTGCACTGCAGAAAGGGTACCCTCGCTAGCCATCTTGCCACAAGAGTACAACGAACAAAGGAAAAGCAGACATGTTTATCCCTTATGATTTGGGTTTGTTCTTACTGCTGTGTCTGATCTCTGTTGGAGCCAGACCTCACAATCTAAACTAAAACCTGATTGGCAAACAACTTAAAACTTTTCTAAACAGGTAAAAGCAATGGCAAGCTGGGACATGCCTGTGAGCACATCCAGCACAGATATCTTGGTTAAAGTACAAGGACATGGAATATACTATGTGCCTGTAAGCATGCCTAACAGCTACATAGGATAGGGCTTAATAAAGAGTTATTAGCACACTTATGATTTATTCTTTAACAAGAAAGAAAACTTTCAAGAGGAACTTTTCTACTTTTCACAGTTGCACACGAAGTGAATATACAAAAACACCACTGGGTTGTACATTTTAAGCAAATGAATTTTATGGTATGTGAATTATGTCTCAGTTAAAAAAAACATTAGACAAATATAAACAGAGTATTATGGAGAAGCTAACTCCAAATGAGGGAGGTTACAAAGGCTAAGACAAGAAAGTGATGAATAGAATCTGAATGATAATGCCAGATGAAGACAGTGGGTAGAAAGAGTCAGCGTACAGAAAAGGCTGTATTTGGACTTGCCACTAGTAAGCTAGTCTTGCCATTTAACTAGCTGTGTGAGCGTGGACAGTTTACTTAATCCTACTCACGTGACTACCCTCATCAGGAAAATACAGGATAAAATTATAGTAGTCCCCACTTATCTGAGGGGGGGGTTCCAAGACCCTCAGTGGATCCCTGAAACTGTGGATAGTACCATGTATATACTACCCATGAATTTCTTTTTCCTTGTACACAATTTTACAGATAGAAGATTCATTCTTACCATAGATCTTAGCAACCTCAGCATAGGATTGTGTTTTTCCTTATTAGGTAAAGAACTTCAACCTTTTCACTTAAGAAAAGCATTTTATGCCTTCTCTTTGGCATATCTGAGTTGCCAGCATCACTACCATTGTGCTTTGGGACCATCGTTAAGTAAAATAAGAGTGACTTGAAACACAAGTATTGGGGTACCTCGACAGCCTATCTGACAACCCAGGTTGCAAGTGACTCATAGGGAGGTAGTGTAGGCAGGGTGGACATTCTGGACAAAGGGAGGATTCACTTTCTGAGTGGGTCAGAACAGGAGAGCATGAGATTTCATCACACTACTCAGAATGGTGGGAAATGTATGAATTGCTTATTTCTGCCATTTTCCATTTGATATTTTTGGACTGTGGTTGACTGTAGGTAACTGAAACTGCTAAAAGGGAAACCTTTGATAAGGGGTGGCTAGTATACTTACTTCATGGAATTGCTGTGCAAATTAGATGGTCTATTGTATGTGGAGCACCCGATACTCTGATGCGTATTCAACAAATGTAGCCTTCTCTTTCTCCCCTCCATCTCTCTTTTTTTTTTTTGAGATGGAGTCTCACTATGTTGCCCAGGCTGGAGAGTGCAGTGGCGCGATCTCGGCTCACTGCAACCTCTGCCTCCTGGGTTCAAGCAATTCTCCTCCCTCAGCCTCCCGAGTAGCTGGGACTACAGGCGCCCATCACCACGACTGGCTAAGTTACATTAGCACATTGGCCAGGCTGGTCTCAAACTCCTGATCTCAGGTGATCTGCCCCCCTCGGCCTCCCAAAGTGCTGAGATTATAGGCATGAGTCACTGCAAATGGCCCCCTCAGTCTCTTCTTATTACTGTTTTAGGTGGAATTGATGGTAAGCATAAAGGCAGAGCAGTGAAAAGGCCTAGCTTGGGAGAAATTCAATGACTAAAATATGAAGGCAATTGGAAGCAGAGGAAAATTGGAAGATGTTTTAGAAAATACAAAGGCTCTGTAAGCCATTTGTTTGTGTCATCTGTGATTTCTTTCATCAGTGCTTTGTAGTTCTCCTTGTAGAGATCTTTTACCTCCTTCATTAAGTATATTCTGGGATATTTTAATTTTTTGCAGCTGTTGTAGAAGGGGTTGAGTTAATGATTTGACTCTTGACTTGGTCGTTGTTGGTATACTGATTTGTTTATATCGATTTCGTAACCTGAGACTTCACTGAATTTGTTTATCATATCTTGGAGTCTTTTGGCGGAGTCTTTAGGGTATTCTTTTTTTTTTTTTTCATATTTCCTTCTACTGCAAATCAAGGGAGTTTTAGGTATACAATCATATCAGCAGCAAATAGCGATAGTTTGACTTCCTCTTTTCCAATTTGGATCCCCTTTATTTCTTTCTGTTGTCTGATTGTCCTGGTTGGGAATTCCAGTACTACATTGAATAGAAGTGGTGAAAGTAGGCATCCTTGTCTTGTTCCAGTTCTCAAAGAGGAATGCTTTCCACTTTCCCCCATTCAGTATCATGCTGGCTACAGATCTGTCATATATGTCTTTTACCATTTTGAGATAAGTCCCTTCTATGCCTAGTTTCTTGAAGGTTTTTAATCATAAAGCGATACTGGATTATATCGACTGCTTTTTCTGCATGTATTGAAATCATCATATGGCTTTTGTTATTAATTCTATTGATGTGATGTATCCCATGTATTGACTTGCATATGTCAAACTATCCCTGCCTCCCTGGGATGAAACCCACTTGATCATGGTGTATTTTTTTGATGCGATGTTGGATTCAAATAGCTAGTGTTTTGCTGACGATTTTTGCATCTATGATCATCAGGGATACTGGTCTTAAGGGCTTCTTTTTTTTTTTTGAGATGGAGTTTTGCTCTTGTCACCCAGGCTGGAGTACAGCAGTTATCTCAGCTCACTGCAACCTCCACCAGCTGGGTTCAAGCAATTCTCCTGCCTCAGCCTCCCGAGTAACTGGGATTACAGGCATGCGCCACTATATCCCACTAATTTTGTATTTTTAGTAGAGACAGGTTTTCTCCATATTGGTCAGGCTGGTCTCGAACTCCTGATCTCAGGTGATCTGCCCGTCTCGGCTTCCAAAAGTCCTGGGATTACAGGAGTGAGCCACTGCACCTGGCCAAGGGTTTCTTTTTTTATGTCCTTTCCTAGTTTTGGTATCAGAGTGATACAGGCTTCATAGAATGACTTAGGTAGGTTTCCCTCTTTCTCAGTCTTTTGGAATAGTTTCAGTAGGATTGGCACCAATTCTACTTTGAGTGTCTGGTAGAATTCAGCTGTGAATCCATCTACTCTGGGCTCTTTTGTTGTTGTTGGTAATTTTTTTGGGGAGGGGGTGATGGGGTCTCACTCTGTCACCGAGGCTGGAGTGCAGTGGTGTGATCTCGGCTCACTTTAACGACCATCTCCCAGGCTCAAGGAATTCTTTCACCTCAGCCTCCCAAGTAGCTGGGACCACCGGTATGTGCCAGTATGCCTGACTAATTTTTTTGTATTTTTGGTAGAGATGGCGTTTCACCATGTTGCCCAGTCTGGTCTTGAACTCCTGAGCTCAGGCGTCACCCACTTTGGCCTCCCAAAGTTCTGGGATTACAGGCGTAGCCATTGCACCCAACCGGCAATTTTTAAATTACGGATTCAATCTCATTTCTTGTTATTGGTCGGTTTAGGGTTTCTGTTTCTTCCTGATTTAATCTAGAATGGTTGTATGTTTCCAGGAATGTATCGATTTTCTAGTTTGTGTGCACAGAGGTGTTTATAGCAGTCCAGAATGATCTTTTGTGTTTCTGTGGCATTGGTTGTCATGTCTTCAGTTTCATTTTCAATTGAATTTATTTGAATCTTTTCTTTTCTTTTCTTGATTAATCTAGCTAATGGTTTATACATTTTGTTTATCTTTTGAAATAACCAGATTTTTGTTTCATCAATGTTTTTTGTTTATTTTTGTTACAATTTCTGCTCTGATCTTCGTTATTTTCTTCTGCTAGCATTGGGTTTAATTTGTTCTTATTTCTCCAGCTCCTTGAGGTGTGACATTTTGATGTAGGTATTTAGTGCTGTAAGCTTTCCTCTTAGCACAGCTTTTGCTTAACCCAAGTTTTGATAACATAGTATCATTTTACCTATTATCATTTACCTCAGATAATTTTTTAAATTCCATCTTGATTTTTATTGTTTTAACCCAAAATCTTTCAGGAGCAGATTGTTTAACTTCCATGTACTTGTGTAGTTTTCAGGGTTTCTTTTGTACTTGATTTCTAGTTTTATTCTACTGCGGTCTGAGAAGATAATTGATATAATTTCAATTTTTAAAAATTTACTGAGACTTATTTTGTGGGTTATCATATGGTCTGTCTTTAGCATGTTCCACATGCTGAGGAGAAGAATGTTTATTCTGCAGTTCTCTGATAGAATGTTCTATAAATATCTGTTAGGTCCATTTGTTCTAAAGTGTAGTTTTAAGTCCATATTTTTCTTTGTTGACTTTCTGTCTCAACGATCTGTCTAATGCTGTCAGTGTAGTGCTGAAGTCCCCCACTATTAATGTGTTGTTGTCCACCTCATTTCTTAGGTCTAGTAGTATAAATGTTTCATGAATCTTAGAGCTCCAGTGTTTGGTACATGTAAATTTAGGATTGTAATATCTTCTTGTTGGATTGATCCTTTTATCATTATATAATGACCTTATTTGTCTTTTTTTTTTTTTTTAACTGTTGTTGCTATTTATTTATTTGTTGAGACAGGGTCTGGCTTTTTTGCTCAGGTTGGAGTATGTGGCATAATCATAGCTTACTGCAGCCTGAATCTAACACGCTCAAGTGATTGTCCCACTTGAGCCTCCTCAGTAGCTGGAACTGTGGGCACGCATCACCACCGCAGGCTAATTTTTCAATTTTTTCATAGAGACAGGGTCTTGCTGTGTTGCCTAGGCTGGTATTGAACTCCTGGGTTCAAGGGATCCTCCCGCCTCAGCCTCCCAAAGTGCTGAGATTGCAGGCGTGAACTGCGTCACCTAGCTGTTGTTGCTTGAGTTGGTCTTATCTGATAGAAGAATAGCTACTCCTGCTTGTGTTTGTTTTTCATTTGTATGGAATACCTTTATCCACTCCTTTATTTTGAGTTTATAGGAATCTTTATGTGTTATATAAGTCCCTTGAAGACATCAGATATTTGTTTGCAATTTTTAAACCCATTCTGCCAACCTGTATCTTTTAAGTGAATCATTTAGCCTATTTAAGTTCAGCATTAATATTGAGATTTGAGACTGGGTGTGCTGGTGGCTCACACCTGTAATCCTGGGAAGCTGAGGTGGGTAAATTGCTTGAGCCCAGGAATTTGAGACCAGTCTGAGCAACATGGCGAAACCCTATAAAAAAAATAAACATACACACAAAATTAGCTGGGTGTGATGGTGCGCACCTATAGTTCCGACTACTCAGGAGGCTGAGGTGGGAAGATCACTTGAGCCCAGTAGGTGGAAGTTACAGTGAGTTGAGATTGTGCCACTGCACTCCAGCCTGGGTGACAGAGGAAGACTCTGTCTCAAAAATAAAAATAAAATAAAATAAAAAGAATAAAAAATAAAAGGCTGGGCATGCTGGTTCACGCTTGTAATCCCAGCACTTTGGGAGGCAGAGGTGGGAAGATCACAAGGTCAAGAGATCGAGACCATCCTGGCCAACATGGTAAAACCCTCTGTCTACTAAAAATACAGAAATTAGCTGGGTGTGGTGGGAGACACCTGTAATCCCAGCTACTCAGGAGGCTGAGGTAGAGAACTACTTGAACAAGGGAGGCGGAGGTTGCTGTGAGCCGAGATTGCGCCAATGCACTCCAACCTGGTGACAGAGCGTGACTCCATCTCAAAAAAAAAAAAAAAATTGAGATGTGAGGTACTGTTCCAGCCATCATGTTATTTGTTACCTAGATACTTTGTTTTATTCATTGTGTTATTGTTTTATACGCCCCATGAGTTTTATGACATCAAGAAGTTCTACTCTAGTGCATATCAACCTTTTGTTTCAGGATTTAGAACTCCTTTTAGCATTTCTTGTTGGGCTGGTCTGGTGGTGACAAATTCCCTAAGTATTTGTTTGTCTGGAAATGATTTTATTTTTCCTTTATTTATGAAACTTAGTTTTGCTACATACAAAATTCTTGGCTAGGTTGGACATGGTGGCTCATGCTTGTAATCCTAGCACTTTGCGGGGCCAAGATGGGCAGATGAGTTGAGCTCAAGAGTTTGAGACAAGCCTGGGCAACATGGCGAAGCCCCAGCTCTACAAAAAATACAAAAATTAGCCAGGCGTGGTGGTATGTGCCTGTAGTCTTAGTTACTTAGGAGGGTGAGATAGGAGGATTACTTGAGCCGGGGGAGGTTGAGGCTGCAGTGAGCCATGATCGTGTCACTGCACTCCAGCCTGGGCAACAGAGTGAGACTCTTGTCTTAAAAAGAAAATTCTTGCCTAGTGCAGTGACTTACACCTTTGATCCCAGCACTTTGGGAGGCTGAGGTGGGTGGATCATGAGGTCAGGAGTTTGAGACCAGTCTGGCCAACATAGTGGCGTGTCTATCAAAAATACAAAAAATTATCTGGGTGTGGTGGTGTGCACCTGTAATCACAGGTAATCGGGAGGCTGAGGCAGGAGAATTGCATGAACCCGGGAGGCAGGGGTTGCAGTGAGCTGAGGTTGCGCCATTGCACTCCAGCCCTGGCAACAGTGTAAGATTCCATCTTAAAAAAAAAAAAAATTAAAAAAAAAATTGATTTGCTAGTATTTTTATAACTTGATCAAGACAGTTGAAGGTGAGCAAAATAAATAAATAAGAAAAAAAGTCTTGCTGGGTGTGGTGGCTCACACCTGTAATCCCAGCACTTTCGGAGGCCGGGGCAGATGGATCACCTGAGGTCAGGCATTGGAGACCAGCCTGACCAACATGGTGAAACTCCACCTCTACTAAAAATACAAAATTAGCAGGGCATGGTGGCACATGCCTGTAATCACAGCTACTTGGGAACCTGAGGCAGGAGAATCGCTTGAACCCAGGAGGCAGAGGTTGCAGTGAGCTGAAATTGTGCCATTGCACTCCAGCCTAGGCAACAAGAGCAAGACTCCATCTCAAAAAAAAAAAAAAAATTCAGTCTGGGTGCGGTGGCTCATGCCTGTAATCCCAGCACTTTGAGAGGCCAAGGCGGGTGGATCATGAGGTCAGGAGTTCGAGACCAGCCTGACCAACATGGTGAAACCCCATCTCTACTAAAGATACAAAAATAGCCGGTTGTAGTGGCACATGCCTATAATCCCAGCTACACAGGAGGCTGAGGCTGGAGAATCACTTGAATCCGGGAGGTGGAGTTTGCAGTGAGCCGAGTTCATGCCACTGCATTCCAGCCTGGGCGACAGAGCGAGACTCTGTCTCAAAAAAAAATTTTTTTTCTTGGACTGACAGTTATTCAGTTTAAGGAGGCTGAAGATAGGATCCCAATCCCTTCTGGCTTGTAAGGTTTCTGCTGAGACCCTTGAGACAGTCTCTGTCTGTCGCCCTGGCTAGAGTGCAGTGGCATGAACTCAGCTCACTGCAATCTATGCCTCCCGAGCTCAAGCAATTCTCCTGTCTCGGCCTCCCGAGTAGCTGGGATTACAGGCACACAGCTGACTAATTTTTGTATTTTAGTAGAGACAGGGTTTCACCACGTTGGTCAGGCTGGTCTCAAATTCCTGACCTTAGTGATGGGCCCCCTTCGGCCTCCCAAAGTGCTAGGATTACAGGCGTGAGCCGTGGTGCCTGGCTCAGCACTTAAGGTTTCAAGAACTAGGAATATTACAGTGAGCAAAATGGGGAGCTTACAACCTGAAGTTTGGTGGGAATAGTACATAAATAAATATGTGTGTACATAATGTCTGTTGCATTGAAATGCTATGAAGAAAAGTGAGTGGGATAAGGGAAGAAAAGTGATGAGAGGGCCAAATTAGGTTGGGTGGTCAAGGAACGCTCTCTGAGGTGTTTGAACAGAGGTCTGGATGGAATGAGGAAGTGAGGTCAGTGTGAAAGGCATTCCTGGCTGGGAAGTAGCAAATGCTAAGAAGGGAAATAAGGAGGCCAGTGTGGCTGCAGCCAACAGAACAAGGGAAAAGCATGCAGGGCCATAATGGTGAGTGAGACAGGAAGGCACTGCGGGATTTGAGAGAACAGTGACGCTATCTGGTTTACATTTCTTCCTTAACGTACTGCATTCACAATAGACTGTAGAGGAACAAGAACAGAAGCCGGGTGACCTTTCAGAAGCCTTTGGCTGTTGTCCAGGAAAGAAATTGTGTCTTGACGCAGGCTGATAATGGTGAAGGTGGTAAGTCGTGCCAGATTTGTTTGTGTTTTGAGGAATTCATGCATGTTTACGGTGGTGTGGCCAGAGACACGGTTATATTTTGAAGGTGGAGCTGATAGGATTGTAAGAGGTCACAGAGCTAATGCATGGTAGAGTCAGGATTCAAGTCTTAGTTTGTCTGATTCGAAAGCCCTGCTTTACAACAGTGCTTCTAAGCTGCCACAATGCTAAGCAGATACTAAGCATAAAAGCAGAATGGAAATGAGAGTGTACAGCAACTTCAAGTGTTTATTGAGCACCTACACACTTGTAGTGAGGCCTTGTGGCACTCAGCAAAAAATTCTGGAATGGGAGGATAGGAAGTCAGAGTTCCGATTCTGCTTTTGCCATGGACTCTTCCTCAGCATGGGTCACATCAATTCAAAAGTCCCTTCCAACTTTAATGCCATGTGTTTCCACTCTTCAGCACCGAGGGAGATACAGTCAACTGTGTACAGTGCCACCCACTGGTATATAAAGGAAGATAAGACTGATAAGTATATGATTAATATACTGATCTACTGCAAAAGTAGGTGAGAGGGAGTATGACTAGAGAATATGTTTTCAGTTTCAATAAAATTTGCTTTATGTCCAGTCGTAGTAGCTCACACCTGCAATCACAGCACTTTGGGAGGCTGAGGTGGGCGGATGGCTTGAGGTCAGGAGTTTGAGACCAGCCTGGCCAACATGGTGAAACCCCATCTCTACTAAAAATACAAAAATTAGCCAGGTGTGGTGGTGCTCGCCTGTAATCCCAGCTACTCGGGAGACTGAGGCAAAAGAATTGCTTGAACCTGGGAGGCGGAGGTTGCAGTGAGCCAAGGACGAGATTGGGCCACTGCACTCCAGCCTGGGTGACAGAGTGAGATTCTGTCTCCAAAAAAAAACAAAAGCATTTGATTTTAGAATATGAGAGACAAAGCAAGTCTACTGTGTCATTCACATTTACAGGCTATACTGAAAATTTTGTCTTATTCAACCAAATATTCAAGTCTTCATTCTCTCAACAAGCATTTAAAGCTGATTGAGTACTACGCATATTCAATCATATTTATTGAGCAAATCTAGATGAAGGAAGACCTTGATAAAAAGTTAGAGAGCCATAATTCTCAGCAAACTGACGCAAGAACAGAAAATCAAACACCGCATGTTCTCACTCATAGGCGGGTGTTGAACAATGAGAACACATGGATACAGGGAGGGGAGCATCACACACTGGGGTCTGTGGGGGGGAAATAGGAGAGGGACAGCGAGGGGTGGGGAGTTGGGGAGAGAGAGCATGGGGAGAAATGCCAGATATAGGTGATGGGGAGGAAGGCAGCAAATTACACTGCCATGTGTGTACCTATGCAACAATCTTGCATGTTCTTCACACGTACCCCCAAACCTAAAATGCAATTTAAAAAAGGCGAAAAAAATAATAAATTACTAAAATCTCCAAAAAATAAATAAAATTAAAACGCTCAAAAAAAAAAAAAGTTTTAAAGCAGGAATGAAATGAAATAAAGTTCCCTTGCAAGAGGGCAAAGCAGGTGACTTGAGAGATCTCGGACTTGGGGTTTTATAGGTTGGCCTGCTTCCGGAGGATTGCGTCCCTTCTACCCTGATTCTTCCCTTGGGGTGGGCTGTCCACATTCGCAGTGACCTTCCAGCATCCGGGAGGGGCCGCATGCGCAGTGTTTCCTGAAATTGCACGCATGCTCACTGGAGGCGTTTTTCCCTTACCAGCCGTTTTCCTAGAGGAAGGTCATATACCCGTGAAATTCCGCCCTTTTGCCTCTTAGTGCGCATGCTTGAGCCCACACACCCAGCTTCTGAGGTCTTCCTGGGAAGCTGCTGCTGACCAGTTTCAGATTTTTCCATCTGTTGGGAGGCTGCCTTTCCTTGGTGCAGGCTGCGACCAATTATCATTTTAGAGAGACAATTTAACAACCACCTAACCACCACTTGATGGTTGCCTGACATTGCTGGTGGGGTTCGAGGGGCTCTCCTGCCCTTCTCACGTCTGTCTGATTACACTGGAACAGAATCATATTACACATGCCATTATATAATCTGCATTTTCATTTTACGTGTTCTAGTCGTAATCCTCAGTCTTCCACACTATTTTTCATTGTCCCATAATACTCCATTGCATTCTTGTACCAAATTACTTTTAACCATTCCTCTATTGGGTAGATTGCTTCTAATTTCTGTTATAAACAATGATGCAGCGAATATCCTTGTAAATAAACCTTTGCCTATATCCAGAGTTACTCTTTAGAATAAATTGCTACACATGAAATTTCTAAGTGAAAGAATAAGAACATTTTAAGGCTTTTTTGACAGGTATACTGTAAAATCATATGTCCAAAAGGTTGTGCCAGGTTAAATCAGTGTGTAAAGTGCCCATTTTCTCAAACACTTCCCAACACTGGCATTGTCTTTCCAAAAATGTCAATTTTATAGCAAAAATATATATCTTGTTGTTTAAATTTATTTATTTACTAGAAATACTGAGCTATTTTGATGTTTCTTGGCTGTTTGTAAATCTTCTTTTGTGAACTACAATTTATGTTTTTTGCTCATTTTTTAACCAGGGCAATCATCTTTCATTTTATTGATTTGCAAACATTCTCGATAAATGAAGATCATCACACATTTTTCCATAATCTATGCTGCAAATAGATGTCCCAGCTCATATTAAGCCATTTTTCTATTTTATGGTGGTAATCTTCCAAATTGCAACTTTAAATGTTTAGTTTGTCAAATGTATCAATCAGCTTTTAAATTTCTGTCTTTGACTAGAACATTAAAATCAACACATGTATATTATCCTAGCACACTTACAAGTTTTTTAAATCTTTAATGCTTTCTGAATTTAATTTTCAAACAGTAATGTATTGACTAAAATCATTTATCTCACTTTATTAACACATTAGGTTACTACTACATATACTTAAGTCTATTTGTGCATTTTAGACTCTTGCTTTGATTTACTTGGGTCTGAGCCAGGGCCACTGGCTAGAATCATGGGAGGTTTACAGTGTGTTTTCATATCCAGTCACTGGAAGCTGCTTCTTTCTAACTGCAAAGCCTACGTTTTTCCAATAGAGCTTATGTGAGGATTTGGGGAGAAGGCTGTTACCATGATGGAGTTATGAAGAAAAATTCTTATAGAAACATACCCACTACTTCCTAATTCTCCAGAGCTAGTCCTGCCCAGGAAAGTGAAATGAACAGAAGATTGACTGAACTGCAGATACCAAATTGAGACTATCTTTACGGAGTTGCAAAAGACTCATTTCATCTTAATAACTTTAGTGGAAATTAATGGAGGACTAGTATTGTGTGCTGAGAACTGTGCTACAAAGTGGAGACATGTGGATGAACAAGACACAGTATGTGAAGCCAGGTGTGGTGACTTATGCCTGTAATCCTAGCACTTTGGGAGGCCCAGGTGGGCAGATCGCTTGAGGTCAGGAGTTCAAGACCAGCCTGGCCAACATGGTGAAACCCCATCTCTGCTAAAAATACAAAAATTATTTGGGCATGATGGCTCATGCCTATAGTCCCAGCTACTCAGGAGGCTTGAGGCAGGAGACTCACTTGAAGCCAGGAGAGGGAGGTTGCAATGAGCCGAGATGACACCATCGCACTCCAGCCTGGGCCACTAGAGTGAAACTCCATAAAAAAAAAAAAGAAAAACGGAAGGAAGGAAGGAAAGAAAGAAAAGAGTCACAATGTGTGATTTCAACAAGGTCACAAATGAGTGACATGTATATGAAACCAGACACATATGTATCTGTATATTTTGGTGCCTCTCCAGGCAGCAGAAAGAAGTATACTTTATTTTGACATGGACAGCATTTTCTTGAAAGGAATATCCCATGCCAAGCAATACCCATCCTTGGCCTGATCTTGTCATGTTGTTGAGACAAGTTCTGGGTCCCACATCTGTGTCCATTGCTTCCGACCTCATCTCAGTGGCCACTGCTCTCCCCAGTAACTCCCAGCTGGGACCACCGTCCCTGGGCTCAGGGCCAGTCCTGCCTTGACTTCTGATGAGGGAAACATGACCCAAGCAGACCATCGTTCTCTCCTATGGGGTTGCCATCAAATCAGATTCCCTAGGGCTTCCCCAGGAACTGACGCTGCGCTTTCCTGAAGGTTGCATCCCTGAACAGTGCGGATCTGTCCTGAGGCCAAACGTCACCACTGCAGACCTTACCATGCCAAGATCCAGGTCCTGTAGTTGAGGACCTCCAGGTCATCCCATGTATAATAGTGTGATTTCCAGGATTTTTTTCTTTGGTTCTCATACATACATCATTGGTTGACTGAACCAATCTTCTGGAATTCTGTCCCAAGTAACTTTCTTGTTGATGGATCAATGCAGGATTCTCTGACCCAATATTATTGTTAGTGAGTGGTGGATTCAGGAAATCTTATTTAAAAGGTCCGACTTAGGCCAGTCACAGTGGCTTACACCTATAACCCCAGCACTTCGGGAGACTGAGGCAAATGGATCACCTGAAATCAGACGTTCAAGACCAGCCTGGCCAACACAGTGAAACCCCGTCTCTACTAACAACACAATAATTAGCTGGCCTGGTGGTGTGCACCTGTAGTTTCAGCTACTCAAGAGGCTGAGGCAGGAGAATCACTTGAACCTGGGCAGCGGAGGTTGCAGTAAGCCGAGATCGCGCCACTGCACTACAGCCTGGGTTACAGAGTGACAGCGTGAGACTCTATAACAAAAAAAAAAAAAAAAAAAAAAGAAAAGAAAAGAAAAAGAAAGAAAAAGAAAAAAGGTCTGATTCAACTGGAAATGCTCCTACAGTTCTTTCAATTTTCCCTTTCTCCTGCCTGGAACATATAGATATGGTGGCTGGAATGGTAGCAGCTATTTTGTAATAATGAGGCAAGAGAAATGAGTACAAAAGCATACATACTACGAACAGTAGAGAAGAAGAGTAAGAGCTTGGACTCCTAATATCATTGTCAGGGTCATTATGAGTCTCCACCCCAGACTTCTGAGTGGAGAATATAAATCCCTACTTATTTAAGCTATTGTGAATATAATTTACATTACTATTATCTGTACAGCCAAACCCATCCCTGATATGATCCTCCTGGGTTTCAGTAAAATGGCTGGTTTCTCAATGTATCTGCCCATCTCCCAGTGCAGGCTAGAGTCCTACTTTTTTTTTTTAATTAAGGTAAAATTCCCATAATATAAAATACAACCATTATCCATTTTTAAAGTATGCAATTCCTTGTCATATAGCACATTCACAAAAGTGTGCAACCATCATATCTATCTAGTTCTCAGATATCTGTGCCACCCCAAAAGGAAATCCTGTTCCCATTGCAGTCACTTCTCGTATCCCCACCCCAGCCCCTGATAACCACTAGTCTATTTTGGGCTGTAGACTTGCCTATTCTGAACATATCACATAGCTAGAATCATATGATGGTGCCCTTTTGTGTCTACCTTCTTTCACTTAGCACAGTGTTTCAAGGTTTATCCGCATTGTAGAACATGTCAGTGCTGCGTTCTTTTTAATGAGTGAATAATATTCCATTGTATGGATATTCCACATTGCAGTTCTCCATTCATCTGCTGATGGACATAGGGGTTGTTTCTACCTTTTGGCTATTGTGCATAGCGCTGCTATAAACATTTGCGTACACGTTTTTATTTGAACCCCTGTTGTCAGTTATCTGGGGTATTTAGGAGTGGAATTGTTGGGTCATGTGGTAATTCTATGCCTAGGCTTTTGAGAATCTGTAGCCTAACTCTTAGCAGCTCATTTCCTTATAATCTTGGAGTGTGTCCCCTGAATGCCAGTTCAGCAACAAGGGCTCTGCTCCCCAAGGACCAGCCTGCCCAAGGGCTGTGTGTGCTGTTTGGCTAGATATACCTACTGCTCGCTGTGCTCCTTCCACAACTGGTCCACCCAGAACTTCAGCTTTAAGCCCAAGCCTGGCCAGAGGCCACTCTCTTGAGCTGCGATCCCTGTTCCTTTGGGCCCTAGTGTCCTATCTCAGGCTATCTGTCCCATTCCCTAGGATATCGGAGAAAGAAGACCTCAGACAGGAGAAAAAACAGATGAATGGCTGCTCCAAGCCCTCATGGGTAAGTGGACTCTGGTGGAGATTTAGGAGCCAGAGTGAGGGTTGGGAAGGGTAAAACTGGAAGACCGTGGAGTCAAGGGAGGGGAGGGGCAGATCCTGGATGAAGCCAAAATGATGAACCAGGTAGAATATCCAGCCAAAGTACCAGACACACCCGACCCAGAGGAAAGAAACAAGGAGGAGGCAGAAGGGGCGACCATGGGAGATGCCAGAACTATGTGTCAGGAACTGGACAGATTCCCACAAGGCACTGCAGCTTTTCAGGATTTCTGAGACTCCTAGAGCGGAGCACCCTGCTAGAGGCACCAAAGCGGTCAGACAGCATGCCTTTGTCATGTCCAGGAAAGCGTGCATCTGAACCTGGAACCATTCTTCAGTCTTCCACCTGCACTTAATCCTCACTAAATTGTGTTAGAGACTCTAAGAAACTCCAAATCTTTTCAATGAAAGGCACCCATAAACGCAGTAATATGTTCCTGCTGTGAGCAGATACGCCAGTGCATTTGTTATAGATACAAGAATTCCAGGCATAGATCTTTGCTTTCTGCAATCCATAAGCACTCAGAGAGAGCACCAAATCGAGAAAAGTTACACACATTGACGTATTATCTCAAAGTGATGGAAAATGAAAAATCCTGTTTCATCTTCTCATTGTTTCCAAGGAGACTCACAGTTTCCATATCTCAGGATTTTATTACTCTTTAAGAGAAACAGACACACACCTCCCTCTCCCCCATAAAGAAATACAGCTCATCCCTCATACAGAAGAGGATTTGAGGGCTACGTGCTCCACTTCCTGGAATCAGAGCATCACAGAGCGGGAAGCGCTCAGGTCGGCCACCCGGTCCAATTAACCCACTTTGCAAATTGGGAAGCTGGCCCTGCAAAGTTAGGTGACTGTCAAGGTCGGGCAGGGATGACAGCTTGGTTATAATCACACCATGATGTCTCCCTTCTTGCAGCTCCCAAAGACAGGAATTGATCATTGCACACCAGTCAACCGCAGGATCCCACTTTTGCCTTTGTTTGCAAGACAGCTGCCAAAACAGTTTGACAGTTCCATAGAGAGTGCTCATGCCTCCCCATGGGACCTCTGATTGTCTTCCTCACAGTATAATGACCCATGTTATTCAGGGATGTCCGGCTGTGGGTGCTGGTGAGAATGCGGGAGACCAGCCAATCCGACTCTGAGGCTTAAAGCCCATGGGTTGAGGCTGCAACAAAATTAATACAAATACCTACTATTTGGAGAGTGCTGGTCTTGTGCCTGGCAAGATACAGAAACTGACCTCTATAAATCTTCACAATGACCTGAGCAGTAGATCGGACCATCCGTCTCATTCGTGGTCTGAAGAAACTGAGGCACAGAGGCAGAAACGCCTGCCCAAGGCTACCTTACTAATAAACAGCAGAGTCCTCTGGTCCCCAGAACACATGTTCTCAGACACTGCAGAACCTGGCTTCTATCCCAGGGCAGATATAGAGGGGAGTGGGCGTTTAAAAGAGGTTAAGGTTGTGCCGGATGCGGTGGCTTGCGCCTGCAGTCCCAGTACTTTAGGAGGCCAAGGCTGTGGGATCACTTGAGGTCAGGAGTTTGAGACAAGCCTGGCCAACATGATGAAACCCTGTCTCAACTAAAAACACAAAAGTTCCCTGGGCGTGGTAGCACATGCCTGTAATCCCAGCTACTCTGGAGGCTGAGGCAGGGGAATCACTTGAACCCCAGAGACGGAGGTTGCAGTGAGCTGAGATTGCACCACTGCACTCCAGCCTGGGCAACAGAGAAAGACTCCATCTCAAAAAAAAAAAAAAAAAAAAAAAAAAAAGGAAGGTTGGCAGTGAATGGCTGAACCACATGTTGAATGAGAGCTACACTTAATACTAAGTTCAAGACAGAAACACACTTAACATGAAGTTAAAGACATGGGTACAGGTCTCCAGGCCCCTGTCCCTTCCCCTTTGTGACCTCCAAGTGCACAATTGAGTAGAAGACTTGGAGGTTTATTTAAATTTAAACAGCTCCATGTGGTTTGCGGACATCCTACGTTTCCCTGCCAACCTTAGATAGTACTGCAGTCCACTCCAGAGCCTTTCAAGCCACTTCCTGTAACAGGAAGTCTCATCTTAGGAAAACCTAGATGCAAATCCAACCAGATACAAAGACAAAACAGGCTGCATGCTGCATAGATTCTGACATTATTTTCCAATTCTCTCTCAGTTGCGAAGGCATGAAAACTCCCAGCTAATCAGAGACAGGAGGGTATTCTCTCTGCCCTTTCTCTTACATTATCTTCTTCTGTGACTTCCTTTTTTTGTTTGTTTTTTGTTTTGTTTTGTTTTCGAGATGGAGTCTTCCTCTGTCATCGAGGCGGGAGCGTAAAGCCTCAATCTCGGCTCACTGCAACCTCCGCCTCCTGAGTGCAAGCCATTCTCCTGCCTCAGCCTCCCCAGTGGCTGGGATTACAGGCATGCACCACCAGGCCCAGCTAATTTTTGTATTTTTAGTAGAGACAAGGTTTTACCACGTTGGCCAGGATAGTCTCGAACTCCTGACCTGTGATGTGCCCGCCTCGGCCTCCCAAAGTGCTGGGATTATGGCGTGAGCCACCACACCTGGCCCTTCTGTGACTTCTTTACAAGCTGTCTCACACTGTCCGTATTCCAGGCAGGCCCAAACTGTGTGCTCCTTTCTTGTGTCAGGAATTTGTGATGCTTTGCAGAATCATCTTACCTCTTTGCTGACCTCCGGGCTCAAAATAAATGCCAAGTACAGACTTCTTAGCTAAAGGATTGCTAAGAAAACTGCTTCTGCCCAAAGCAGTCTGAGAAATGCCCTCTACGCATCACCTTTTGTGCAGGAGTGGATTTTCTTTGGGTGTAGGACCCTCCCCTTGCTGTTTGTCTGTCCGCCTCTCTGTGCTCTGCCTTCGTATGCCACCGGGGACATTTTCTTCTGATATCCTGATTGGAAGGTCCAAAACAGATTTTCAGCACCACAGAGAAAGGTGGACATGGTGATGTCTGTTAGAGTGAACCCTAAGTTTCTCTTCAAAGAATCAGTATGTCAGTATGTTCAGCTCTCTTATTCTTTAATTCTCTATTTTAAAGTTGAACTTCCTTGTAGTTCCAGTAAACAACCTTCTCCACTGGTTCTAATCAGTAGTTCACATCTGTTCCCCTGGCCCCCGGCTCTGTCCTGACACATCCCGGTCACCTGCTCCAGTCACCTGCCCCGGTCACCTTCTTTAACCTAGGTCACCCCTGGCTACCTGCTCTGACCCACCCGCAACCGTCCTTCCTGTGAAACCACCTACCCTGCTACTTCAGCTCGGACCCCTGCTGTCTTTAAAGTAGCCAATCAGGAGTAGTCTAGCTGGTGCGGTCTAATCCTAGCCAATAGGGGAATGACACCGTGGTAGGGACGACCCCCGTCAGGCACAGTACCCCTTCCCTATAGGGTCCAGCCCTACAGGGTCCTGTGAGCCCCTCTCTACAGGTGAAAAGACAAGAAACTATGGAAATAAAAGGCACAAGACACTGAGAAGGAGAAAACAGAGTTTGGGTCCAGGTGTCCACTGCCAACCAAATTGCAGAGTCCAGTAGCAGCCCCAGCCTGGACGCTCTGACTTTTATTGAGTACCAAGCAGGTGGCAGGGTAGGTAGGGTGAATCCCTGGTGGTCAGTGATAGGGTCAGGTAAATTACATGTCTTGGAGACAGGGGCCCAGGACTTTCAAGAAGCCAAGGCGAAGAGAAAACCTCATGCATCAGCACTTTTCGCATACTTGTCAAAAATATCAAGGACATTAAGATTTATATTACTTTTACTGATTCTATCGTCTAAGAAAAAGAGGGACTAGGTGCAGAAGCAGAACATGAGGTTAGACATGGAACCTGACCACTGAAGCACAGCATCACACAGAGACAAGCCTCCGGATGTCTGCGGGCCTCCCTGACAGCCGTCAGGCCCACCACGAGAGCTTGGAGAAGTGAAGTTTTCTCCTAACTCCCTCTGGAAGGAGACATCTTGGCCATTTTGGACGTCTCCTTCCCTAGCTGGCTAAACAGGGGGTGCTTTCCCAGCACTGGCACTGCCGCACAGCTGAGGTGCCCTCCAGCAGCCCTTACGCAGGCATGACAGAGGGCTTAGACTATCTTGCCTTAGGATCACTTTGTTCACAATGTCACCTCAGTTCCATGCTTCATAACCCGATAGTCATTAGTAAAATTAAAAGGTTATATCAAGTATATCTATCTTTATGATTATATGTGAAAAACTATGTGATTATATATGATTATATATAGGAAAAACTATGTGCTTATAGTTCTAATTCTCTTCTAATTCACTATTTATGTACGAACAGGCTGAGGCTTCAGACCCTTCCTCAGCATTTGCAGGGTCCCCCCCATACTTCCCCCCTTGTCCAAGCGTGTGGCTATCATTGCTCCGTCTGTTAGCTGCATACTTCTGTAGAAGTAAATTGCCTTGCTGAGAGGATTTGAGTGCTGTTTCTTTTGTGTCATGGCAATGTTACTTATAAGATGTTCAATATTGCTTTTACCCATCACTCCCCAGAGGATCCACTCTGGAGGTGAAAACATCACGCCCTTACTCTGAACTATCACAGACACACATCCACACTTGCATATGCAAAGAGTCCCTTAGCTTCTGTGGTTGAGAATTCAAGGGAGTCAAATCAGCATAGGATGCATAGCCTTTCTCTAAATGTATCTGCAGAGACAAATATCAGGTGTTAAAATAAGAGGGTTTTTGTGTGTCATATAAATTTGACAATGAATACACAGTGATTGAACACAGAGTCTCAAATTAATGGTTTAGGGCATGGACTCTGTATATTCTGACAATAATTGGTCAGACATTCTGCCTGAGGCTCTGTCAATATGATCTGTTTCATCTGCAGAGCATTTAAGCATTAAGGAGGTTCACACGGGCAATTCCATTTCCCTGTGGAAGGGAATTGCAAGCCAGTCTGGGTTGTGGGTTCCTTCCTTGTGTCAGGAATTTGTGATGATTTGCTGAATCATCTGACATGTTGACTTATCTCTGGGCTCAAAATAAGCTCACCGTCCTTGCTCTTACGATCACCCCTCCCTCCCCAATATCACTCCTCTCTCCCTTTCTGCAGGTTCTTTTTCCTTCAGCATATTAACACACTCCCATCTCACTTGTCTTAAAAAATGTAAATAATGCCTCCCTTAATCTTAAGTAACTGTCACGTTCAATTAACAGTAACCAATCTAGACTCGGCCAAGGAGGAGCAGAAACCAGCTTCATGGATTCACTCATGGTGCCTTCAGCCACTCTCTGGAACCGCCCTGTCCAAGAGAATTTTCTGCAGAGTGGAAATGTCCTATGTCTACACTGTCCAGCAGGGTAGCCACTAGCCATGTATAACCTTCAAGCATTTGACAAGCGGCTAATGAGACATAGAACCTGAGTCTTTCATTGTATTTGATTACCACTGATTTAAATTTAAATAGTCCCATGTGCCTTGTGGCTGCCATCTGGGTCCTTGCCAACCTGGATGTCACTGCAGTCCCCTCCACGGCCTTACTTCTGTCTCTTTTGGTAACCAGAAGTCTCGTCTTAGGAATTAAAATGTCTTGGATGGGGCACGGTGGCTCATACCTGTAATCCCAGCACTGTGAGAGGCAAAGGCAGGTATGCTGATCACCTAAGGTCAGGAGTTTGAGACCAGCCTGTCCTACATGGTGAAATCTCTTCTCTAATAAAAATACAAAAATTAGCCAGGTGTGGTGGCAGGTGCCTGTAATCCCAGCTACTCAGGAGGATGAAACAGGAGAATCACTAGAACCCTGGAGGTGGAGGTTGCAGTGAGCTGAGATCACACCACTGCACTCCAGCCTGAGCAACAGAGCGAGACTCAGTCTCAAAAAAAAAGGCTGAGTGCAGTGGCTCATGCATGTAATCCTAGCACTATGGGAGGCCAAGGCAGGCAGATCACAGGGTCAGGAGAGCGAGACCATTCTGGCTAACAAGGTGAAACCCCTTCTCTACTAAAAATACAAAAATTAGCCAGGTATGGTGGCAGGCACCTGTAATCCCAGCTACTTGGGAGGCTGAGGCAGGAGAATCGCTTGAATCTGGGAAGCAGAGGTTGCAGTGAGCGGAGATCACACCACTGCACTCCAGCCTGGGCAACAGAGCAAGACTCCGTCTCAAAAAAAAAAAAAAAGGAATTAAAATGTCTTGTCTAATGACCAGTCACATAATTGCAGTCAGATCTAGGGTGATCACAGCAGCCCACAATGTTACTCACTTAGAATCCCTCCCCTCTGTCCACCCAGGCAGTTTTCTGGAGCAGGCAGAGTGTATTTGGGTGGCAGAGAGGAGCATTTTCTTCTTATCTCCTTTTCCACCTCCTTCTGGCTTTACTTCTCAGCTTTCCAGGGTTGGCACAGTGGAGGAAGGAGGGGGCTGCCATCCCAGGTTCCCATGAACCACTGCAATGGTTACCCAGTCTCAGACCCTTTAGATCAGGGGACACATCCCCCAGATGACTCCCTGACACCTGCTGCAGGGTCCCAGGTACAGAAATAAGAATATGCCTGTTGTAAAGGGCATCTGATGCCACCCCACAGCCTTTGGGTGCTGAAGACTGGAATTGGAACTATGATCAGAGCCAAGACCAGTAAGTGCCAATGCATCAGTCCAGGCATGAGGCTCAGCCCAGAGGTGATGGTGGACCACTGATGCCCCAGACCCCTGAATTCAACTCATCCTGTGTCAGAGAGGAGGGAGCATCATCCCAAATCATCATGTCAGCACCAACCTGACAGCCCAAACCTCGTGAAAGAAACCCTGGACCAACCAGCAAGAGTGATCTGTGTGCCAGGCTGCCTCCAGTGCCTGTCCACAGGGCCCCAGGGTCACATCATAGGTCCAATTCTTGGAGCTACTCCAGACATCTGATCAACTCCATGTATGAAATAGAAGGTCAGAAGCATCCTAAGGGGAAGAGACAGGGTCTGGAATCTATATAAGACCCAGTCTGAACTTTGATGTCCCACCTGGGTGGTACTGCTGGCCTTGGCCAGGCACAACCACAAGAAAGAGGCTTAGAAAATGCCCATTAAGGCCAGCCACAGTGGCTCACACCTGTAATCCCAGCACTTTGGGAGGCCAAAGCGGGTGGATCACAAGATCAAGACCTGCCTGACCAAGATGGTGAAACCCCATCTCTACTAAAAATACAAAAATTAGCCGGGCAAGGTGGCAGATTCCTGTAATCCCAGCTACTCAGGGGGCTGAGACAGGGAATTGCTTGAACCCAGGAGGTGGAGGTTGCAGTGAGCCAAGATTGTGCCACCGAACTCCAGCCTGGGTGACAGAACAAGACTCCATCTCAAAAAAAGAAAAAAAAAAAAAGTCCAGTAAGACTCTTCTGGTGGCTGGAATCACTGGGACCAGGTCTGGGCTTAAGGTGCCTTGCTCAAAGGGCATAGCTAGCTCCAGGCAGACCCTGGTACTGGAGAGACTTAGGAAATTTTGAGGCTGGCACTCTGAAACTTGAGGTCCTCTGAGACACAGGGCTCAGGACAGGGAGATGGCTCACCTGGGTCTGAAGGCAGTGTTGCTCTCTGCCCTGGAGGAGCCCTAAGCAACAGGGTGCACAGAACAGAATGTGGAAGAGAAATGTGAGAGAAAAGCAAGGGTCTCATTCCATTCACAGCCTACCGCTGTTGGGCTGGAAAAATGAATGAGAAGTAAAGACACAAAAGTTAATTGAGCACTGAGGTAAAGCTCCTGCCTGTGCCTTCTGTCATGACTAGGGTCCAGCTGGTGGTTCCTCTTCTGGCAGCCACTGATATGAGTTCTTCAGAGACTCCCAGTGGAGATCTTCAAGCTTTCTCCCTTTGCTGAGGGAAACCGTCCACTTCCCTGCCAGCCTCTTGTTTCTGCCCCTCTGCCTGTACTCTGGTGGGGCTTCTTTTCTGCTCTTTTCCCTGGGCTCTCTTTGCCGAGGTAGGTGGTCATCTTACCTCAGATCCTTTCAAGATGATGCCAGCCCAGCTGTCCTTTCCAAGTCCATTTGGCCCATAGGGAGCACGTACCCTTGTCCTGCAGCTAATGGACAGGCAGCTTGCACCAATGTAGCTTTTGTGTCTCACTGCACTTCCATCTTCCTGAAAATCTGGGGGACACTGTTTCCCCAGACTTTTCTGCTCTGTTCCTGAAGCAGTAGTAGAAGCTCTCAGCCAGAGAGTCAGGTGGCAGTCTCCCCATCTAGCAAGTACCCCAATCCCTACAGGGAGTGATCTCAGGGACTTTCAAATGCCTTAAATTTAGAGGTGGGGATGAGAGGAGCACACCCTGCAAAAGTTGAAAAAAAAGCCTGCCCAAGAGCACTGTACCCTAAGATGGGTGATGGTCTTATAAGAACCATCTTCTTGCCCAGTGCACAGATAGAGCCAATTCACTGAGACAGGAGTGTTGCAGTAGAGAAGACGTTTAATAAATGCAGAGCTAGCCAAGGGGAAGACAAGAGCTTATTATTCGAATCAGCCTCCCCCAAAAATCAGATACTAGGGGTTTTTTAAGGATCATTTGGCAGGCAGGGTGTTAGGAAATTGGAAATGCTGATTGGTTGGGTTAGGGATGCAATCATAGGGGGTTGGAACTGTCTTCTTGTGCTCGGTCATTTCCTGGGTAGGATCACAAGACTAGTTGAGCCAGTTTCCTGGTATGGGCCACCGGTCCAGGTGGTGCGAGCTGATGCATCAGAATGGAGGGTCTGAAAATACCTCAAACACCAGTGTTAGGTTTTATAATAGTGCTGTTATGTATAAGAGCAATTTGTGGAGGTTATGGATCTAGTGACCTCTGGCTCTATGACTCCGGAGCCATATTTCTAATCTTGTGGCTAATTTGTTAGCTTTACAAAGGCATTTTCAGTCCCCAAGCAATGAAGGGGTTTGGTTCAGGAAGGGGTTGTTATCATCTTTGTTTTAAAATTAAACTAAAAACTAAATTCCTCCCACAGTTAGCTGGGTGTACACCCAGGAATAAGCAAGGGCAGCTGGGAGGTTAGAAGCAAGATGGAGGCAGTTAGGTCAGATTTCTTTCACTGTCATCATTTTTGCAAAGATAGTTTCAGTCTCAAAGCCTTGGAGTCTGTCTGGACCACCATTCACAGCTCCTGCAGAGGCAGCTCCAGCAGTTCTATTCAGAGGCATTGTTCAATGTCTGAACTGAATCCTCCCCCCACCGGACTTTTAATAATTGTTCATATTTATCGAGTGCCTGCTAACCAAATGTCCCTTGCAGAATGCTTTGTAAGGGTTGCCATTCAATGCTTCATTTGGCCCTCGAGATAAATATTGCTGCAAACTCCATTACAGACGACCATGGAATTTTCCAAGGAGTTGAAGAGCTAATAAGAGTCTGAGCCCGGCAGTCTATGCAATAAAACCACTGTACTCAGCATTGTGGAGGAGGCTCCCTTTGCCCCCTAGGCATCAAATAATTGATAATACAGTAAATTGTTCAATACCCCTCTTTCCCTCCTCTCCCTCATGGTCAATAGCCTTTTATTCACTGCTCAACTTTCCATGTCTACTGTCATGCTGCTTACATAGTATGTGATCAGGAAGTATTTATGGAATGAATGAATGGAGAATTTCTAAGGAAAATGGGAGAGAACTTCGGCCTTGCCTTGGACCACTCCCCCAACACAGCTAAATGGGCCAATTATCTCAGTTATTCTAAGAATTTATAGCCTAGAGTCAAGTGGGCACAGTTCAAAAAAGAGGAAACTCAGGACAATGAAATGTGAAGACTCCCGTCTTACAAATGTTATCTGTAACTGGCTCCATCCTAAATTGCTATGTGACCTCTTGGCAAGTCAGCTACCCTCTCTGTTCCTAAATTTCCTAATCTGTAAAATGCATGGGTTATTCTGATTATTTCAAAAGACTCTCTCAGCCCTAAAAATGCTTTGAATTCATAATAGTGTGATTCTAATAAGAATCAGATTCATGGCTAGTCTGACATGTAAGCAAAATTGGTAGCAGCCTATGTGACCAATGAGGTCTCTCTACCATGTAATATGACCACCCCTTAAAGATCTCTATCTATTCTCTTCCAATTCCTCCACGATCTAGCCTACTTTAGGTCTGGGAGCTCAGGGTCGAGAGCTCAGGACCCAATGCTGCTCTCTTGCTAGGAATCTGTGAGTTCCCAAGGTTGTCAGAGGAAGACATGGACAGGCAAGTGAATGATGGGGCCAGAGCCCTGGAGTGAACAAAGAAAGGGCCTTTCAAGGTGTAGGAGGGATGTGGCTCATGGGAAATGGGGTTTCATTCTCTTTAATCTTCCTGCTTCTTTCCTAGAAAGGTAGTGCCTTTCAGAGTTTCAGAATATGTTTCATATAATAAAATCCCTCTAATAACATGCTACTTTTCTCAAAAACTATCATTAAAGGCAACAGCATTGATTTGACATGGTTTTTATGAAACAGGGCTGAAAACAGGAAAGGCGATGTCAGATCAATCCCATCTGCACAGCCTGAAGAATTTGCTGTGTATTTTGCAAATTAGTGTGAAAGCAGAAGAGTTTAGACTGCAACTACACAGAGGCCCATTGTCCTGGCTAAAACCCAGGGGCTGAGTCAGCAGTAGTGACTCACACCTGTAATCTCAGCACTTTGAGAAACTGAGGTGGGCAGATTGCTTGAGCCCAAGAGTTCAAGCCCAGCCTGGGCAACATTTAGAAACCCTCTCTTTACAAAAAATTATAAAAAATTAGCCAAGTGTGGTGGCATGCACCTGTAGCGCCAGCTACTTAAGAGACTGAGGCAGGAACATCACTTGAGCCCAGCAGGTCAAGGCTGCAGTGAGCTGTGATCGCAACACTGTACTCTTGCCTGGGCAACAGAATGAGACTCTGTCTCAAAAAACCAAAAAAAAAAAAAAAAAAAACCCAGGGACTTCAGCTAATCTGAGATGAGCTACTGCATGCCGAATGTATCACATGCCTCCCCAATTTACCTCCACCAAGGCGTTCAGCTCCCATTTCAGGGTGAAAGACACTTCCTGCACTGCTGCAAGAAAATAACCATAACCTTGGCCAGGTACGGTGGCTCACACCTGTAATCCCAGCACTTTGGGAGGCCAAGGTGGGCAGATCATGAGGTCAGGAGATCGAGACCATCCTGGCCAACATGGTGAAACCCCATCTCTACTAAAAATACAAAAACTGGCTGGGTGTGGTGGTGCATGCCTGTAATCCCAGCTACTCGGGAGGCTGAGGCAGGAGAATCACTTGAACCCAGGGAGTCAGAGGTTGCAGTGAGCTGAGACTGAACCACTGCACTCCATCCTGGTGACAGAGTGAGACTCCATCTCAAAAAAATAAAATAAAATAAAAAATAACCATAACCTTGTGTCACTGCCCATGGCCTGATAGCAGCTTTACCCATTGTCACCTTGGCTTCATTCATAATGTCAAATAGTGTTTGTTTGTTTTGAGATGGAGTTTTGCTCTTGTTCCCCAGGCTGGAGTGCAGTGGTGCAATCTCGGCTCACTGCAACCTCCACCTCCTGGGTTCAAGCGAAACTCTTGCCTCAGCCTCCCAAGTCTTACTAATTCCAAGCCTTGTAGTAATAATAAGGAATGATGACCTAGCAAAAATGAAACAGTCATTTCTTCCCTTAGGTCTGCGATGACCTTAGGACCGGAATCGCAAAGTTCAGCCACATTGTCCCAGAGTTTGGAGCTAGATATGCTCACAAAAATTGTAGCCTCCTCAATAAGGGTAAGTAAACAAACTTCTGCATAGCCCTGTGGGAACAGAAGAGAGTTAGCAACTGATCCTGCGTTGGGGAGAACAGAGAAGTCTCCCTGGAGGAGGAGATGTCTGGGCAGTGAATGTCCTGATGTGGACAGGGTGGGAAAGATTATTCTGGGAAAAGGACACAGCCTAGGAAGAAGCACAGAAGCATCACAGCATGAGGTTCATCAGAAGACACACGAGTGTCTATGTGGCTAGATCATGAAGGGATGGAAAAGAAGGGATAGAGATCTTTAAGAGGGTGGGCATATTAGGTAGTTGAGGAATCTCATTGGTCATGTGAAAAGTTACCAATTCTGCCTGCATGTCAGGCTACATACAAATCCGATTCCTATTAGACCTTCATCGCATTCTTAGGGCTGAGAGAGTTTTTTGACAGAATCAGAACAACCCATGCATTTTACAAACTAGGCAATTTAGGAGCAGAGAAGGCAAGCAACTTGCCAAGAGGTCACACACAATTTAGGGTGGAGCCAGTGATGTTGCGTTGGCGGCTTAGTAACTTGGGGTTCATATAGTGGAAACACATGTAGGTAAGATCTTTTTTTTTCTTTTTTTTTTTTTTTTGAGACAGAGTCTCGCCCTGTCATCCAGGCTGGAGTGCAGTCGTGCGATCTCAGCTCACCGCAACCTCTGTCTCCCAGATTCAGGCAATTCTCCTGCCTCAGCCTCTCGAGTAGCTGGGATTACAGGTACCCACCACCATGCCCAGCTAATTTTTGTAATTTTAGTAGAGACGGGGTTTCACCATGTTTGCAAGGCTGGTCTCAAACTCCTGACCTCGTAATCTGCCCACTTTGGCCTCCCAAAGTGCTGGGATAACAGGTGTGAGCCACTGTGCCTGGCTGGTAAAATTAGTTTTATGATAGAAAATATTTTTGAGGGAAAAAAAAAGATCGTATGGATGTGCTATGACAATGTTTCACTTTGGTTGTTATCTCTTCTTTCGATGGAACAGTAAAAATCAGGTTGGAAGCATCTTTTCCTAGGAAAGAATTTCCATCAGCCAGAATGTTAAAAGTTAATTCCCCAGAGGACATCCTGGCTTCTTCCAAATTTACCTGATACTGTCCAGCCATGCATCTTTTACGTAGGTGTGAGCACCCTGGGGGTACATATTTGCAGCCTGCTTGTTTCACTTATCATAAACATTTCCTTTCAATTGCCATGGTTCTGCAAGGCAACTTTCAAAGGCTTCCTTGCTACCTATAAGCAGGTGATCCACAGCTTCCTTAAACATTCTCCCATATTGGACATCTCACTTGCTTCAAAAAGGCTTCCACAAACCTCCTTATAGGTCAACGTAATTCTTTGGAATCAAATAGCAGAAGTAAGAATTTGTGCTGAGGATAAATAGAATCAGCCCCAAAGGAGGCAGAGAATGGACATTTTTAACACTCTTCATATCTATCATCAAATTGCTTCTGTGCACAGAGCATTTCCCTGGGGAATGTGGTTTTTAACTGTTGCTCTTTTTCACGGCAACTGGCCTGGATTTCCGTTCTAGCTCTTTCATCCTGGACAGAGTCCCTTTTCTTCTATGTCCCTCAATTTCCAAGAAGGGGGGTAGGGGGTGGTTTTGCAGCTACAGTGTTTGTTTCTCTGCTCTTTGACTAATAAATCTGGGATCAAAAGAGTCTATGCTATTATTTTGAGTGATTACACTTGAAAACAGGATTTATTTTCAGCCTCCCTTCTCCGGCTTCCATTTTTCAAGGTGAAACCAGGCTGGAGACGAATCTACACGGTTTGTCTCCCTCACACCCACACACAAATCTCATTTTCTGCCAGATTTCAAATGCAATAGTTTCAGAGTGGTGCCTATTACTCGAGTCAATGTGATGTCCTCACCCAGAAGTCTGGTCACCGTTATATATAATTTATGAATCCAACCCAGAAACAAGGCAAAGGGAAAATGAACATGGACTTGAAGTGTCTGTGGTCATGAAATCGCTTTCCAGTCTGACGTCCCTACGAGTTCATGCTCATTTTCATTTCTCGATTTCTTCCCAAATTTGTTACCCCAGTGACTGACGCTCCAATTACAGTTTCCTTCCCCCGCTTGTTCCCATGCTATCCAATAAATGTCATGGCCTTTCGCTGCACCGTGCATTTATTTTCCAATTACTGTGGGTAAACAGGGTTGGGCGAGCAATTGCACTGAAGCTTTTAACTCATTTGATTTGGTCCCAAGCACAATTTCAGAATTGAGACATAAACATCAAGGCTATTCTCTACAGAAATGACAAGGGATGGGAGAAACTGCCTGAATAATCCCCCTTTTTTGCAAAGAGCGAAAAGATGTCTGCTGGGACATCTTTACCCCAAAGTGAATTCACGTTCCAAAAACACATGCTTCTAGGTCTGTCCGAATAACACTCTCATCTGTTTCAATTCTGAGCCAGTGCCCATCAGCCTCTTTCAATCTCCATTAGCAGGTTGGAAATTTATTTAGAAAGCCGACAGGTACTATTTGGGGGATTAATGACCACTGATTTATGAATATTGAGTAGCATTTCAATAATCGGAGGCAGAGTAATCACTTGTGGCTGCAGCCAGCTCTCCTCACCATTACAGCCTACAGCAATCACTCAAAACCAGTTAAATGATTCTGATTTATGACCTTAACCTTCAGGGTCCACTCCATTTGCTCTCTCGGTGTGTAAATTCTAAAAATGCAATTCCCTCCATCTCCAGAGAGGCAATTTAAGTCAACATTATGCATGAGCCGAGAATGCGGGAATTCTCAGATCTCTTATTTCACTCATTAAATTTACACCGAACATCTTGCAATTAAAATTTCATATAGATTTCTTCTTATGATTGACATTTGGCCTTGATGAAACAAGTTAAAATTTGGACTCTCAGAAGACTTAGAAGGAGTGAGATGGGTCTGGGCATTGTTTGGAGAAAGATGATGATCAGGCACTAATACTTTGATTAGCATTTTGAACAGACTCATTGGTGAAGTGTTGGCTCTACCCCACAATGAAAGACGTTGGGGATCCAAGCCAGGAGTGAGAAGCAAACCCAATCTGCTTTGAAAACTCTGCTCATTTAGTTTGGCAATAACAAAAGAAGAAACTCATGGACTCAGAGCAAGAAGAAGCCTTGCAGATCTCATAGATCAAAGCACCTGTGTTTCAGCCGCAGAATCCAGCATCTAGAAGGAAAGGGACTCCCCAACACAGCAGAGATGTGGGTACGCACCAATCTCTCCTTCTTTCCTTTCACTGCTGCCTTGCAGATTGGCTATGTGATCAAATTCTGGTTAACTGAGGATTAAAGAATGTAATGACTGTCACACCCAGGCTAGTTCATCAAACCTTTCCACTCCCAGTCCAACTGCATGGACAGCCATGAGTGAGAAATAAACATGTTGAGTGACACCACTGAAGTTGAGGGTTGCTTTAGCAATTAAACCACTCTAACACACTCACGAGCATGCTATGGGTCAGTAAGCCTGCCCTTGAGCAATACATCCGAGGGCACACAGTGTGCCACTTGGCCCACTTTTGACACCCAAGAATACACAGTGGGTCTAATATACCCAAGGACATGCAGTGGGTCTAATATAACCAAGGACATGCAGTGGGTCTAATATACCCAAGGACACAAAGTGGGACAGTTGACCCACTCCTGACTAATACATCCAAGGGCACACAGTGGGTCAGCTGGCTCACTCTTGACTAATACACCCAAGAACACACAGTGGGTCTAATATACCCAAGAATACACAGTGGGTTTAATATACCCAAGGACATGCAGTGGGACAGTTGACTCACTCTTGACTAATACATCTAAGGGCACACAATAGGCTAATTGGCCCACCCTTAACTAATACATCCAAGGGCACACAGTGGGTCAGTTGGCCCACTCTTGAATAATACACCCAAGAACACACAGTGGGTGTAATATACCTAAGAACACACAGTGGGACTGTTAACCCACTCTTGACTAATACATCTAAGGGCACACAGTGGGTCAGTTGATCCACTCTTAACTAATACACCCAAGAACACACAGTGGGTCTAATATACTCAAGGACACACAGTGGGCCAGTTGACTCACCCTCGACTAATATATCCAAGGGCACACAGTGGGTCAGTTGGCCCACTCTTGAATAATACACCCAAGAACACACAGTGGGTCTAAAATACCCAAGGACACACAGTGGGACTGTTAACCCACTCTTGACTAATACATCTAAGGGTACACAGTGGGTCAGTTGATCCACTCTTAACTAATACACCCAAGAACACACAGTGGGTCTAATACACTTAAGGACACACAGTGGGCCAGTTGGCTCACCCTTGACTAATATATCCAACGGCACACAGTGGGTCAGTTGATACACTCTTGACTAATACACCCAAGAACACACAGTGGGTCAGTTTGCCCACCCTTGAATAATACATCTCAGGGCACACAGTAGGTCAGTTGCCCCACCCTTGACTAGCAAACCCAAGGGCACACAGTGGATTAATTGGTTTACCCTTGACTAATACACCTAAGAGCATACAGGGGATCAATTGACATCCAAAGACACACAGTGGGTCGGTTGGCCCAGGCTCGATTAGTAAACTCAAGACGTCACAGTGAGTTCGTTGGTCAGCCTTGACTGATAAACACAGGGGCACACAATGTGTAAGTTGGTACACTCTTTACTAACACATCCATGGGCACATAGTGGGTCACTGAAGGAGTCAGAACTGTAACCTAGGCTTCGAGATTTGAGGTCTAGTGCCTTCTACTCCTTTCAAAGTGCCTTGGTTTTGGGGGTGTTTTTGGAGAAATCAAAGAAAGAAATGTACACATCTAACTAGGTGTCAAGACTAGTTCCAAAGTAGGATTTATAAAAGTAACTCCCCTCTCCCATGTATCTATTTAAATGGGTGAATACGCACTGGCACCATTGCTTTGTCGTGCTTTATTTTTGTTTTATTTGGACCAGGGGACATTTTGACATAAGAAGGATAAAGGAGCTTAATGGTTCAAGTTGTTTTTCTGGGGTGGAGCCTGAGAGAGAAAGGGAAGAAAGATGTAAGTGCTGGCATGTTGCCCATCTCTGCAGAGAATCAGAGTCACTGAACCGAGCCCCACAGCTGAAGGAGTGGGGTTGATGGAAGCCTACATGAGACTCCAGACACTTCAGGCCCAGGGCAGAAAATGCAGCAGAGAGGAGGCAGTGGTGTGTCAATGTTCAGGAGCAGACTGGGGCAGAGGGGTTCTTGACAGGTAGCAACTGTCTGTTTCCATGGTGTACATAATCCCATCATAGCCAATTTCAGGCTATTCACATGATGCCATTAACCTCAGAGATGGGATGAGATGCACACAATGGACTCTAAAAAGCCAGTCATGAGGTAGGAGGCAGGATGCTACTCAGGAGGTAGGGCTTGGATACTGGACCAAATTGAGGACCAGCTAAAACAGGGATGGGGCGGAAGCAGCTTTCCACATGTTTCCATAACATACCCATGATATGCCATGCCAGTTTTCCGTTGCCATGGCAACACTTGGTAATTACTGCCCCTTTCTATGGTGATGACCCGATGACCCAGAAGTTACCACCCTTTCCCTGGAAATGTCTGCATAATCCACCTCTTCGTCTGAATGTAATTAAAAGTGGGTATAAGTGTGAGTGCAGCACTGCCTCTGAGCTGCTACTCCAGGCACATTGCCTATGGGATAATGCTGCTCTGCAAGGAACAGTATCTCTGTTGTAGCTTCAGTAAAATTGCAGTCTAACACCAGCGGCTGGCCCTTGAATTCTTTCCTGGGCAAAGCCAAGGACCCTCCCAGGATAAGCCCCCATTTGGGGGCTCACCTGCCCTACATCTGTAGAAACCATCTCCAGCCTACCACCAGGAGGAACCATGTCTCCCTTACTATACCACAATAATTCAGGATGGCTTCAGCATCCCACAGATTCGAGAAGGTTCCAAGAACAGTTGAGCTCAGCAGAGTACAAGGAAAAACGGCAGAGCCCCTTGGGAGCAGACTCGCATAAAAGACACCAGCAGCAGGGTTGGGAGTGGCCCCTCTTCTGGGTGACCTGTGCACAGCAGACTGCAGACAGGGAAGGGGAGATGGTATAAAACACATGGATGCATCCTTAGGCACAGGACCATGTTAGAAATGGGGGCTGACTAGATATTGCACAGTTGGTATTTCATGGATTGGGGAGAGAAGGTAGCGTGGCTTTAGCCCTCTGTGAATACATCTTCATCTTCACTGACAGGCTACTGAGACCTAGGCAGTTTCAGATACACAGGACAGACAGAGCTAACAGTTGGAACAAGAGATTTTCCCAGCCTAGACGTCTCTAATATCTACCAGATACTTGGGGGGAAAACAAAAACCAAAAAGAAATAGTGCGCAAAGCATATTGCTTAGGAAGTGTGCTGGAATTTGAGTGAAAATAGCCAATTCTGGTCTCAGTGCTATCACTTCACATCTCAAATTTAGTTTCTTCAACTGTAAAATAGGAATGAAACGCCCTGCTTTTCACAGGTTTCCTGGAAGAGTCCATGAGCTAGAACGTGTGACTGTGCCTTTCCTCCAGGAGCAATCTCACCATCACTCAGAGGACGCAGGTTGAATCTGATTTGGAACCAGAACAATAACTGCCTCTCATCTGGACTAAAGACTGGCCTAGGATGGCTCTCCTGACCTCATAGCCAAGTTGGAGGCAAAACAGAATTTGACTTATCCACCTTCCCCTTGATTGGCCCAAACCCAACCAAAACCCTCCTTTTGAGAACATTTCATTGTTAGCCAGTCAGCCTTGCTGATTCACAGCCAACTGTTGTTTACCATGTTGGTTCCAAATGCCAGGCAGCACTGCACAGAGGACATGGGCAGAACTTCAACAGGCAAAGACCCATCAGGCAGACAAACGTGTTCGAAAGACTCTCCAGTATGGCAGGTGGAGCCCCGCTCCCTGGGAAGCAAGTCCTACACCTGGCACAGGAAATCAAGCCTATCTATCCAGCCTGTAGCAAAGCCAGCCCCAGGCAAGTCTGAAAAACAGCAATGCATTCCCAAGGAGCCTTTCTTCTCAGTGTCTAAAGCTTCTCTCGGGATATCACCCCATCCTCCACCTCACCAAGCAAAAGTGGACATAGTAACGGAGCAGAGGAGGGCTGATATGAATAAATATAAGACTTGGCATCCTGCATCATGTACATCATTCATTTCTTTCATTTGTTCATTACTAAAGGAGCGTTTGGTGAATGTCTGGGTTCCAAGCACAGGGATGGAAACAGGGGACACAGGCACCAAGCTAGGAACAGGGACACAGGACATATGAGGCAAGGTCTCTGCCACTCAGTAGCTCAATTTGGGAGGAGTAGGGAGACAAGAACACAGACTTGTTTTTTAGAGACAGTCGTTTTCTGTCCCCCAGACTGGACTGCAGTGGCACAATCAGGACTCACTGAAGCCTCAACCTCCTGCACTCTAGCAATCCCCCGACCTCAGCCCCCCGAGTAGCCAGGACTACAGCTGTGCACCATTACACCTGGCTAATTTTTGTTTGTTTCTGTAGGGCTGAAGTCTTGCCATGCTCCCCAGGCTGGTTTCAAACTCCTGAGTTCAAGCAATCCACCTGCATTGATTTCTTAAAGTGCTGGCATTGCAAGACAGACTTTTAAATACAACAGAGCAATAATATATTACAGATGCTAACACACTGTCTAGACACAACAGAGCAATAATATATTACAGATGCTAACACACTGTCTAGACAGAGCCTCATGAGGACCCAGAAGGGACCCAGTGGGGACAGTGTTCAATCTCACCCATTGGAGCTACCTATGAAGTACATCCCTTAAGCTGAGTGGGTATTCATGCAGCAGCTATTGGGAAAGGGCTCACTGCAGCCTCAATCAATCAGTGCTCAAAGGCATTGGTACATGACATAGGATGGCAGTTCAGGGAGCTGCTGGTAACAATTCGGTTAGACCAGAGTTTCGAGAGCAAAAGGAGCTTCCATGATTGACAAGGCTGGAGAGGTAAGCAGAGGACAGATCGGGGTCACCCTCACTTTGACTCTGACTGGTAGAGGCATCCCATATTCCTGCATCCAGCGCAGTTTTCATCCCTTCCTGTGTTTATGGACATAATGGCTTGAGAAACAGGAGCATCGTGAAGGAGACAGGACTGAGGGGGACATGCTTCTTTAGGCATAGGGTCATGTAAGGTTGCTGGTCTTTGCAAATTCACTCTATCCTTATAGAGAGAGAAGGTGCAAAGTACACATTCCAGGAGCTGATGACTCAGACCACACCGCTGTCTGGAAACATGATACGATAAGAAACATCGGTGCAGCTCCTGGATGCACCTGTTGGGCAGCACTAGCTACTGGCTTGCAGAAAACGACATAGATAATCACAGCCCTTCAGCCTCCATCAGCACTGTCTGTAAAGTCATGCTGTCAGTCATTTTGTGATTTGTCCACCAGTGTGACTCACTTTGTGGTATTCAGCAGTGCCTCTGAAATGCTGCCCTGCATGGCATAATCCCTTCCCATGCTCTAGAGAGTTGCACCTGCCATCCTCGCAATAGGGTGGGATGGGGAGAATAATGTTTTTTGAGACAGAGTCTTGCTCTGTTGTTCATGCTGGGGTGCAATGGCACCATCATGACTCACTGCAGCCTCAGCTTCCTGGGTTCAAGTGATCCTCCCACCTCAGCCTCCCAAAGTTCTGGGACTAATTACAGGCATGAGCCACCATGACCAACGGAAAATACTAATGAACACAGCGGTACTATTACTCTGCATTCGGGCACCACGCCCGACGGAAAATACTAATGAACACAGCGGTACGATTACTCCGCATTTGGGCACCATGCCCGACAGAAAATACTAATGAACACAGAGGTACTATTACTCCGCATTCGGGCACCGCTGCAGGTTCTTGAAGCACTTTTTCTGCATGTTCCTTCAGTTATTATAGTTTCTGAGTGACCAGGGGGCATCTGCTCAAATTGGAATCTTTGCAGTCAGAATCTTTGCAGTTGGAACCCTGGGGGTCTTCCTAGCCCACCTCTCTGTCCATTGCAGGCGTGTCTCTTCCCCACTTGAGTTTAGTGCTTGGCATTTAGCATGTTGCCATTTTATAGATAAGTACCAGTCTCATGATAATCACAGTAATAACATCCAGTGGGAATGAGGGCGCTGGGCTAAGCCTGTGAACCGAGGTAGGCATCGTTGTTATTTCCCATGTCACAGAAGAGGAACCTGAGACTGAGAGAGGCAGACTGCCCAAGACTCACAGTGAGCAAGTCTGAAAGCAGAGACTCAACCCAGTTTTCTGGAACATCGTCTCTTAATAACTAAGCCATTGGTGATGATCGCTAAATACAGCGTTGCTGACTCTCAAACAGAAGCATTGCATACCTGCCTCCCCAGTGTGGTCTCCTTATACGTAAATGCCTGGTCTGAGAGACTCTAAAGAGAATACACCATCCTGTGAGTGCTTTTATGCAGGGCTGAGCTAAGTCACCCAGACCACCAAGGAGAAGATTATTAAACAACTTTTTCAAAGTCCAATAACCTCCACTATTTGGAAGTTCTTTATGGACTCAGAGAAGAGAGGTAGGTGTGTGTGTGTGTGTGTGTGTGTGTGTGTGACAGACAGAGAGAGAAACAGAGAAAGAGCAAGAGAGGGAGCCCTAGACAAATCAAGAAAGACAGAGGGCATCATCTCCAGTTACAAAATAATATAATATTTGGGACTCATCTTTAAGAATCCCAACAGACCTTCTTCAGTTAGGATAAACATACTGAGCTCAGAGCAGCAAAATATTGGAACACCTCAGAAACAATTGTGATCAGTCTCCCCATTTCCCCAATCTAATTATTGTGACACATTTTATTGGGGTTACAGCTCTAACTGTATTCTAGCTAGTATCAGAACACATCATGTACAGCTACATAGGCGTATCTGGTGGGTAGAGCAATTCTAAGCTTGTTGACAAAGGACAGGGGCTCTGGCCTGTACAACACCCTACCCACAATGCCAAGTATACGATAGCTGTCTGGCAAATATTTATTGGCCGAAAAGATCACATTTCAGAAGGGAAATCTAGCATTGAAGCAAATTGGTTTTGATATGGCATAGTCACCACCATGACAGAAGCAGAGACAATGCATAAAAGTTGACCAGAGTGATACTTGTACATCCATGTTCATGGCAAAAGCCAAAAGGTAGAAACCACCCAAGTGCCACCAATAGATGAATGAATAAGCAAAATGTGATCTATCCCTGCATAGACCATGATTCAACATGTATGAATCTTGAAAATGTGCCAAACAAGATAAGCCAGTTACAAAAGGCCAGACGTTGCATGAATTCACATAATGAAATTCCTAGAAAAGGCAAATTCAGAGAGACAAAAAGTAAATTAGAAGTTACCACGGGCCAGGCTCGGTGGCTCACACCTATAATCTTAGCACTTTGGGAGGCCGAGGTGAGCAGATCACCTGAGGTCAGGAGTTCAAGACCAGCCTGGCAACATGGCGAAACATTGTCTCTGTTAAAAATACAAAAATTAGCCTGGAATGGTGGCAAGGCACCTGTAGTCCCAGCTATTCTGGAGGCTGAGGTGGGGGAAATCACTTGAACCCAGGAGGGAGAGGTTGCAGTAAGCCAAGATCGCACCACTGCACTCCAGCCTCCAGATCCATCTCAAAAAATAATAATAAGTTACCAGAGGCTGGGATAAGGAGGAATGGGAAGTTATCCTTTTTAACCTCTGCCTCCCGGGTTCAAGCAATTCTCCTGCCTCAGCCTCCCAAGTAGCTGGGACTACAGGCATGAGCCACCACACCCAGCTAATTTTTTGTATTTTTAGTAGAGATGGGGTTTCACCATGGTAGCCAGGCAGGTCTTGAACGCTTGACCTCAAGTGATCCACTCCCTTTGGCCTCTCAAAGTGCTGGAATTACAGGCATGAGCCATGGCGCCTGGCCTGGTAAGTTATCCTTAATGGGTATGGAGTTTCTGTTTGGAGTGATTAAAAGATTTCAAAACTAGGATAATGATGTTAGAGAATGGGAGGAGAGAGAGGATCAAGAAAAATAACTAACGGGTACTGAGCTTAATACCTAGGTAATGAAATAATCTGTACAACAAGCCCCCATGACACAAGTTTACCTATATAACAAACCTACACATGTACCCCTGAACTTAATAAAAGTTAAATCTTTTTTTTTAAAAGGTGATAGCTACAATGCTGATTGTAATAAATGCCACTGAATTTTACACTTACAATTAGTTAATAGGATTTTATCATAATCTTTTTCTGTATCTATTGAAATAATCACATGGTTTTTGTTCTTAATCCTGTTTATGTGGTGAATCACATTTGTTGACTTCTGTGTGTTGAACTATGCTTGCATCCCAGCAATAAGGCCTATTCATGGCTGCATAGTATTCCACAGTGTATATATATGTATATACATATATATATACACACACATACATATATATACACAGGGTATATATATGTATGTGTGTGTATATATATAAACTGTGTATATATATGCATACATATATCTATATATATACACTGTATATGTATATATATAGATACTGTGGAATACTGTATAATATTATGTATATACACACTGTGGAATACTATGCAGCCATGAAAAAGACCAATATCATGTTCTTTGCAGCAACATAGATGCAGCTGGCCATCACCCTGACTGAATTAATGCAGAAACAGAAAACCAAACACAACATAGTCTCGCTTATAAGTAGAAGCTAAACATGGGTACATAAGGACATAAAGATGGGAACAAGAGATACTGGGGAATACAAGAGTAGAGGGAAAGGAGGAAGCAACAACTGAAAACTTAGCTATGGGATACTATGCTCATTTGCTGGAGCATACTTCAAACCTCAGCATCACGCAATATATCTTTGTAACAAACTTGCACATGTACCCACAGAATCTAAAAGTTGAAAACAAATAAGCAAAACAAAATATGTTGCTTTACTTTTTTATACTATGAATAAATGTATAAACATTAAAATAATGAGTCAATATGGCAAATGTTATTTGCACACACAAACACACCCACATATGTATAAAATCACACACACACAAAAAGGCCAAAAAGAGTAATGAGGGATTGATTGATGGATGACATTGGCAATTGTTGAGTCTAAGTGCTGAGCATTTGAAAGAAAACAAAGAGAAAAGTAAAACCTGGACAAGCGTTCATTTCAGGGCTTCAGAGAGGGCTTCTGGGAGGAAGTGGTAACTAAGTACGTCAAAAGCATTAATTTGTGCAAACAAGCAGTCACTCCAAGAGCAGAAATAGCACATGCAAAGTTTTGCCTCTTTCAATTCATGGCAGAACCAAATGAGATCAATCACCTGCACAGAGGGCTCTCCCTCTCTGGGTTCCAGGAGAAGGGCCATCCACACCCATCGGGGAGACTACTCTCCCCTCTCATCACCCATTCGGAATCTGCAAGATTCAGCTCAACTCCTCCACCATGAAGTCTCTCTATGTTCCCAGCCAACACGGACTCTCCCTGCACTGAATTCTGTTGTATTCCCAAGCTGTTCCACACATCCTAAGAACTTAATTACACATGGCTTTGTATTGCTTTCTAATTCAGGGCCCCCAAAGCCATTCTGTGGTTTACTAATCCCCTGAAATGTTCTGTGAACAAGAGTTTCCATGGTCAAATAATTCTGGGAAATGTAGCCAGCAGTATCTGCCTTTTGAACATCATAATGCATGTGAGCTCATTAAAGACTCCGAGAAGCCCAGCAATTTTTAATTTTGTTTTGCTCAGTATGCTCTGCAAAATCATTTGTCCTTGTCCCCATGACTCTTTTGTTTTTTACAACACCAGTTAATTTCTTCCAGTACTTAAGTACTCCTGCTCCTTAGGGAGGGAAACACTGCCCTAATAGATTTACAAACCAAAGCCTTGTCTCCCCAAGAAGAATGTAGGCTTGCAGAGGGTAGGGTGTGCATTTGCAATTTCTTTTATCTCATCCCCTCACAGTGCCAAGCACAGCACCTGATGACGCATCCTAATGGATCCTGTTGCCTTGACGACGAGCTCAGAGTTGCTATTTCAGGACTTTCTCTCCATCTTTGGAGCCCCAGGAAGGCAGCAAATGCCATAAGGCATTAGTCTGAGTGTGCTGCATTTTCAGCAAAATGGCGTTAATAATGTTCCCCACATCTCATCAGCCAGGGCTCCGCAAGACAGGCAGTACGAGAGGCTGCCAGTGACATGTCACCAAAGCCACCTCCTCAAGCACCCACTGCTCACAGTAACTCTCAATTCTTTTTTTTTTCCAGCTAATTTGGTAGGTGGGAAGTGGCACTGCATTGTTCACAGTCCCCCATTCTTGGAGGCAATATGACCCCTCTGGTGAGAACCTGCCCTCTGGGTAGCCCCATCTGTTTTTGTCACTGTGAACAACTCCTCTGTGCTTGTGGAGCACTTTACAGGGACATCAGAGCCCAGAGGTAGTCTCCGTGTCTCTAATCTTAAGAAGATCACAATTGTCACCTGGTCCCTGGGAAGAGAAACACAGACAAGGCTTCCTTCCTCCTCAGCGAAGTGTCAGGGGCAGCTCCTGCTACCAGGAATCCCATCTGTCTCCCCTCTGGTCTGTCCTGATCCTACAGGCCCTGCCTGCGATTGAGAGAGACCCAAAGCTCTTCCTTAATAGCACCAATCTGCCAACAATGCTGAAAGAAACAGACTTGGCCAATGAGTGAAGGTGGGATCTATGGGCTGGTTGAGTTGAAAGAGAGAAAGAGCCACACTGGACAGATAGCAAGGTCTGTGACTGACTTCCATCATGAGTTGTGTTTACTTCTTCAAAGACCTTCCTGGTGTCTAGTTCACTGTTGGTGCCACTATGTACACTTGTGCTAGTTAACTGTTGCTCCCTAAGAAACCATCCCAAAACAGAGAGGCTTCAAACAACAAACATTTGCTTTGCTCACTAATGTTCAATGTGGGCAAGACTCGGAGGGGGTGGCTCATCTTGGTTCCAGGAAGCAGAAGGTAAAGCAGCTCCATGGGGGCAGGAGGATTCAAGATGGTGCACTCACTTGGCTGGCAAGATGGTGCTGGTTGTTGGCTGGTAGCTCAGCTAGGGCATTTATCTGAGGGCCTTGGTTCCTTTCCACACAGGCCTCACAGCTTCCTCATGACAAGGCAGCTGCTTGAGCTTCCTCATAGCATGGCGGCTGCTTGAGCTTCCTCATCGCATGGTGGCTCAAGACAGTCCAAGTATTCCAAGAGCAAGGAATTAAAACTGCTATTCTCTCTATCTTTTTTTTTTAAGGGGAGAATTTCTTTTTTTTTTTTTAATTGCACTTTAGGTTTTGGGGTACATGTGAAGAACATGCAAGATTGTTGCATAGGTACACACGTGGCAGTGTGATTTGCTGCCTTCCTCCCCTTCACCTAGAAAACTGCTATTCTCTTAATACCTGGGCCTGAAAACTGGCACAGCGTCACTTCAGCATATTCCATTATTCAAGCAAACACAGAGCCTTCCCAGATACAAGAGGAGGTATCACAGACCCCCAACTCTTGATGGGAAGAGTTTCAAAGAATTGTTGCCATCTCTAATTTACTTCAGTGCCTGACACTGTCAGGTGACTTATAACAAACTCTTGCTTTGGTCCATGTGACCTGGTACAAACAAAAGCTGTGTTGTTGGTTCTTAGGACAAATTTCCATTTCTGAGGAAGGAAAGAAGGAAGGGAGGAAGGAAGGAAGGAAGGAAGGAAGGAAGGAAGGATCGATTTATCATTTATGAAGACTCCATCATTGACCATTCACCATAATCAGGTCTTCCAATACATCCTCTCATCTGTTTCTCATAATGACTCTGGTAGTAGAGATTTGCTTCCTCATTCTACAGATGAGAAGACTGGGCTCAGAGAAGTTAAAAAATTCCCAAGCTCACACAGCTAGGAATGGGTAGAGTCAGGATTTGAGCCCAGATCTGCTTGGCCCCCAAGGCTCTGTTTGTCCTACCTTGTCAGGGACTTCTTAAGCCTACCTGAGCCATAACATCAGTTGTGTTTGCATTGGGGCTCTCTACCATGGACCATCCATCAGTGCATCTCTGAGAGGTGGCTTGGTCCACACAAGGAGTGCCGGGGCTACTCCTTGGCTCCTCCCCTTAGCTCCTTCTGCTACTCATTGTTCTGAGGACACCTGTTGCTGGTTTTCTGTGGTGAAGGTAGCTACCACCATTTCACTGCTAGCCTGACATCCAGCATGCATGGGGTATGCTTTCCATGCCCTTAAAACATGCTCTCTTCCCACCACCCCATATATGGGTCTGGTATGTGTTTCAAGGTCCCCACTTAGCCCTTGAGTTCTAGTTCTCGGACTGAAGCCCTTCACTGCTCTCCAACCTTCCTGCCCAGATCTTGGCAGCACCCTCCCAGTTATGCTGCCCATGCTCTCAGCACCTGTCTGAGCCCAATGGACGAGGCACTCACAATCCCTGCAATGATGCCTGGACACCTGGCATGCCACCTGCTGCTTGAAGTCTCCTGACATTCAGACTCACTACCAGCTTCTAGCCTACTCCACTGATCTCTGCATCCGCCTCAGCCATATCTGACCTCTCTATATCACAATTGACTTCCCCGCACTACAACTGACCTCCCTCTACCCACATCTGCCACTCCAACCCATGCACAAGATCTTCTGTCCAGCCTCCTTTGCAAAGGCTGCCAAATGCTCCCAGTCCCCAACTAACCTGGCCACCCAGTCTAGTCTCAGCATGCCACATGGAAGTGAAAAATGTCAGGGGTGTGGGGAGCAAAATATACCAAACTTGTCAAAGCATTTCAGAGCTGCAAATACGTTAACTCCCAGCCCCCACCCCACTGGATGGCCCCCACAGAGATTCTGACAGCCGCCTCATTCTACCAATTGCTTCTCCCTGTCCTGGGTTTTTACACTTTCCCTCTTTATGGCCCATCGTACTTGATCCTCCAGTCTCTCCCATCTTACAGTCTCTTTCTTCAACTACATAGCCTATAGTTTTTTCTTCTGAGCCAAAATTATGGAAACTCTCTGTGCTGTGTCTCTAGTTGCCAATTTTCTATCTACTCCTAATTTTACTGCAGTCTGTCTCCCTTCCCTTTACTGAAATCATTACTGTCAAATCACCAGCGGCCACTTATTGCTAAATCCAAAAGATGCTTCTCTCTCCTTGTCTTTTCAGAACTCGTATGCAGTGATGATTCTCCCTCCTTCTCTGCACCTCTCCCTCCTTGACTGCTGGTACATGACAGCCCCACCCTACTTTCACCACTATCTTTCTCTCTCTGTGTCCTCTCCCTTTGCCCAACCTCAAATACCCTTTTTCCAGTACCCACTGCTCAACTTCTCTTCTCACTCTATGCACGTACCCTTCCCAAATCCTGAGTGATGACATCACATAATTCCACATTCCCCAGCCCTGATTACTCTTCTGAGCACCAAAACCAAGTAGCCATATCATCAAGTCCCCTTAGAGTCAATACTTGTCCCTGTCTCTTGGGGATGCCCCATAGTCTATCCAACTCCCCAACCAGGGTCCTTAACTCCTCCCTCTCCATCAACCCCACGTCCCATTAGGTACCAAGTCCAGCCAATGCTACTTCCTCTGTCCAGAACTGTAACCGCCCAGTGGGTTCACCTTACCTGCTGCCACGACAGAGCCAGTTTATCAAGACAGGGGGATTGCAATAGAGAAAGAGTAATTGACACAGAGCCAGCTGGGCAGGAGATCAGAGTTTTATCATTACTCAAATTAGTTTCCCTGAGCATTCATGAATCAAAAGTTTTAAAGATAATTTGGTGGGTAGGGGCTTGGGAAGTGGGCAGTGCTGATTGGTCAGGTTGGAGATGGAATCACAGGGGGTTGAAGTGAGTTTTTCTTGCTGTCTTCTGTTCCTAGAAGGGTGAGGGGGATGGCAGAACTGGCTGAGCCAGATTACTAGTCTGGGTGATGTCAGAGGATCCATCCAGTGCAGGGTCTGCAAAATACTTCAAGCACTGATCTTAGGTTGTACAATAGTAATGTTATCCCCAGGAGCAACCTGGGGAGGTTCAGATTCTTGCAGCCAGAGGCTGTATGACCCCTAAATGGTAATTTCTAATCTTATAGCTAATTTGTTAGTCTTGCAAAGGCAGACTGGTCCCCAGGCAAGAAAGGGGTCTTTTCAGGAAAGGACCATTATCAACTTTGTTTCAGAGTCAAACCATGAACCGAATTCCTTCCCAAAGTTAGTTCAGCTTACACCCAGGAACGAATGAGGACAGTTTAAAGGTTAGAAGCAAGATGGAATCTGTTAGATCTGATCTTTTTCACTGTCATAATTTTTTCAGTTGTAATTTTTGCAAAGGCAGTTTCAGAATCTGACCTCCAGATTCCAACTCTACGGCTACCACCTTTGTTCTCAAGTCTTTTCATCTTTGCAGCCAAATTCCTATAAAAACCTTCACAGAGTTCCCTCTCCACCATTACCAGGGACCTCTTGCTAAAAGGCCAATATGATCATCCCACTCCCAACTTAAATCCATCAATGGCTCTGTTACAGGAAAGGGGTCCCAATCCAGACCTCAAGAGAGGGTTCTTGGATCTCATGCAAGAAAGAATTCAGGGTGAGTCCATAGAGTAAAGTGAAAGCAAATTTATTAGGAAAGTAAAGGAATAAAAGAATGTTTACTGCATAGATAGAGCAGCCCCAAGGGCTGCTGGTTGTTGGTTTTTATGGTTTATTTCTTGATGATGTGCTAAACAAGAGGTTATTCATGCCTCCCCTTTTTAGATCATATAGGGTAACTTCCTGACATTGCCATGGCACTTATAAACTGTCATGGTGCTGGTGGGAGTGTAGCAATGAGGACAACCCAAGGTCACTCGTCGCCCTCTTGGCTTTGGTGGGGTTTAGCTGGCTTTTTACTGCGACCTGTTTTATAAGCGAGGCCTTTATGACCTGACCTGCATCTTGTGCCAACTTTCTATCTCACCTTGAGACTTAGAATGCCTTAACTGTCTGGGAATGCAGCCCAGTAGGTCTCAGCCTCATTTCAGTTCCTATTTAAGATGGAGTTTCTCTGGTTCAAATGCCTCTGACAGCTCCATGACAGGTTTCTGGAGAAATTCCAAAATCTCCATGACCTGGACCCTACAAGTCTCTCCAGCCTCCTGATCCCTTCACTAATTGCTCAGTGTGTCCACCCTTCCTTCACTCTTGCAGTGGCTTTTGCCAGAAATGTCTTCCTCCATCTCCTCCAACTCCTCTACCCTTGCCTCCACCTGCCTTGTTGTCCATCATTTTCTCAGACTTGTAACAAAAAGAATGGCTCCTCCAGAAAGCCTTCAAGGCTGTCTGCATTTCCTCTGCCCAGGCTCAGCTATGCTGAGTGACCATCTGCTTAGGTATGTATCTCCCAAAGGAGACTGAGTCCCTGAAAGCAGAAACTACCCATTGCATAGTATTGCACTCAGAGATGTTCAGTGAGGGTCAGAAGTACGAATGAAGAGATACAGGAGCACAAGAGATCACATGCACATTCTACAATGCAAAGGGGAGCTTGCTGTGAAGATCCAGCAATGTGTATGAAACTGCCTTTGCAAACATTATAACAGTGAGAAAATTATGGCAGTGAAAGAGATCTGATTTAACCCACCCCCGTCTTGCCTTTCCCTTAAATACTTTTGGGCTTTTAGACCTAGCTGACATTGAAAGACATTTAGATTGAAGTTTAAATGATAATAGGCCTTCCCCCAAACTCAACTGCCTTTGTAAAGCTAATGAAAAGCCACCAGGCTAGTGGGGTGGAAAGGAGCCCAAATTCTACTAAGACGTAGACATAGGTTGCCAGACTTTCCTGTAGATAACACTACTGTTGTAGATTGGCCTTTTGAGATACCTTTTCAGGTTTTTTGCATGTCTGACACTATGGCCCTAGCTGGAACCAATGGCTCCTGTGGCCCCACATGGGAGCAACTCAGCTCAAAAAGACAGTTTCAATCCCCTGTGATTTTATCTCCACCACAACCAATCAACAGCAAGCACCTATTTCCTAGCTACGCTTACTCCTTCCCTGAAACTGCCTTTGAAAAACTCCTAATTATGAGCCTTCAGGGAAACTGATTTGAGCAGTAACCACTCTCTCGTGTGGTGTGGCTGGCCTTCAATTAAATTCTGTCAATCAAACTCTTTCTTTACTGCAATGCCATAGTCTTTATTTGTGCAGCAGGCAGGAAGAACCCAGCAGGCAGTTGCACGTAGAGGTAAAGTTGCTAATGCCTCCTCCAATTCCAGTAACCTTGTGAAGAGTCTCCCTTGTTTTTAGCTTTTGTCTAATTGTTATTTCTCCTGGCCACTATTATGGGCTGGGAAGAGATGGAGAAGAAAATATAGCAGAAAGTGTCAGTCACTCCTCTCCTCTGGAGACATTTGCTGCAAAATGTCATTGTCATTCCCAGTTTGAGCTTGTTTGCTCCAGTTCAGCATGTCTAGGAGCAGTAGCCCTGAAGGGAAGCCCAAGAGGCAGATAACTACAAGTCATTTTTCCCAGAGATTCTCCAAACAAAAACATCTCTCTCCCTTTCAATCTCTCTCTCTCTCTCTCTCTCTCTCTCTCTCTCTCTCTCTCTCTCTCTTTTCTCCTCTCTACTCTAAAAGGGAACCAAGAATTCCCTTCAGGTCTATCCCTGGCCCTATTAAAGGCAGGAAGCCCATATTTATTTTGCAATTCTGTGAACAGACACCCAAATAGGTGTTGTCTGTACCTTGAGTCATTTCTCTTTACAAGATACTTTTTTTTAAAGACAGGGTCTCACTTTGTCACCCAGGCTAGAGTACAGTGGAATGATCATAATTCATTGCAGCCTCCAACTCCTGAGCTTCAAGGATCCTCCCACTTCAGTCTCCCAGGTAGCTGGGACTACAGGCATGCACTACCCTGCTGAGTTAATTTATCTTTTTAGATATGGAGTCTTTCTGTGTTGCTCAGGATGGTCTCAAACTCCTAGCCTCAAACAATCCTCCTGCCTCAGCTCTCTTCACAGAATTCCTAAGAAGCAGAGATCCTTAGGCCCATTGAGAGTTGAGCTGAGTTTCAGAAAGACTGTGTTAGTTGTCCAAAGTCACAAGGTTACTAGGTGGCAAGCCAGGCCCAGGAGCCCAAGTTAATCTACTTCTCAAGCCTATACCCTCCATATTACCTCCTAAGTCATATCTCATGTAACTGAACCATCTCAGGCTTTCTCAACCTCTGAGTTCGCTGAAGTCACTTTAATATTAATGCTAAATCGCTACTTCTTTTAATATCCACTGGCTTTCCTGGTATCCTAGAGCTGACCCCCCTAACAATCTTTCCAAAATAATTCTTAAGTTTCCCAGGAGATTGGCGGGTGGGTGGGGGGGGGGGCGTGTTATAAGCATCATCCAAATGCAGGATGCTGCCACACCCAACTATTTAAACATAGTGCCATCATTCTACAGGCCAACGTGGACCCATGGACAATCTTCCAAATCTGGAGGCTTGGGTGGTGGGTGGGGAAAGTTGAAGTAAGTCAGACAGGTATTTTAATTCCAACTCCAGCTATTCTCAGGTGCAAATCACAGAGGCTCATTTGGGCCTTAGCTTCTTCTTCTGCACAATGGTTGTGTCAGAGGTGTTCTAACTAGAGCAACTCCATCTTGAGTGAGGGCTAGGAGAATGAGGCTGGGCCTCGCCGGGCTGCATTCCCAGAAAGTCAGGCATTCCTAGCCTCTAGCTGTTTATAGTGAAGGGAACAAATTAAGCATGTTTACTAAACAGATCCAGACTTGGGAGTGCCCAGATATCCTAATATTTGGAAAACAAAGGCCTTCCTAATTTTGCTTCAAAGATAATAATACTGATTCTCACAAAATATAGTAATTAAGAAAATGTATCCTTTATCACAAACCCTTGTAGCAGAGCACATCTCCCCATATATACGAGTACTGTACCTAGGGTGGACGCGTTCCTCCTTTTACTTTCAGGAACACCCTACTCTGTCTGTGGAGTAGCTGTACTTTCACCACTTTACTTTCTTAATAAATTTGCTTTTACTTTGCACTGCAGACTCACTCTGAATTCTTTCTTGCGTGAAATCCAAGAACTCTTTCTTGGGGTCTAGATTGGGACTCCTTTCCCGTAACCACTGGGTATGGGAGCAATAATAGTATCGCCTTCTAGTTTACAAAAGACTAGCCACTGTGCCTAGACTATGGTACAAACTAAGTAAATAGGAACTCCTATTTTAAGTATGACTACCTTCACTGTTTCTATTAAATTATGGGAAAACAGGCAGAGGTACTAAGGCTGTTTTCAATATATAAAGTAATCAGCCCACATGCAACAATGAGTTGGATACTGCTACAGTTTGAGTGCATTCCTCCAAAATTCATGTGTTGGAAACTTGGTCACTGATACAGCACTGTTGAGAGGTAGGACCTTTGAGAGGTGACTGGCCATGCATGAGGGCAGAACTCTCATGACTAGATTAATGCATTTGTGAATTAAGAAATTAACAGATTAATGGGTTATCAACAGAATGAGTTACTTGTCACAAGAGCAGGTCTACTATAAAAGCCACTTGAGTCCTCTTTCGTGAGCCCCTAACCTTATGATGCCTTGTGCTGTTTTGGAACTCTGCAGAGTCCACATCGGTAAGAAAGTTCTCACAAGATGAAGCCCCTTGACCTTGGACTTCTCAACTCCTAGAACTGTAAGAAATAAATTTCTGGCTGGAAGTGACGGCTCACACCTGTAACCCCAGTGCTTTGGGAGTCTGAGGTAGGAGCATCACTTGAGGCCAGGAGTTCCAGGCCAGCCTGGGAAACATGGTGAGACCTCATCACTACAAAAAGGTTCAAAATGAAAAAACCAGCCAGATATAGTGGCATACGTCTGTACTCCCAGCTACTTGGGAGGCTGAGGCAGGAGGATTGCTTGAGCCCAGAAGTTCAAGGGTGAAGAAAGCTATGATCACACCACTGCACTCTAGACTGGGCAACAGAGAAAGACTCCATCTCAAAAAAAAAAAAAAAAAAAAAAAAGGAAGAAATAAATTGCTTTCTTCATAAATTACCCAGTCTCAGTTATTCAGTTATAGCAACAGAAAACAGACTAAGACAGATATCAAGCCATTACCAAAACATCCTGCATTGATTGACTGCCCTTTATTAAAATAGCATTTTTCAGAAGCAGACAGAGAAGCAGGAGGGGGTGGCTCACTGGTCAGTTACGCTTTGTAAATACACTGAGCTGTTCCCACTGTTCACTTTGCTGAAATTCAATGCCTGAAAGTGTAGGTATAAGTTGCTGGCATTGCAGCTGTACTCAATGCTTCTGAGGCTGTAGTGATGCCCTCCAGATGTGATAACCACCAATTTCTAGCTTCCAATCCCCATTCTCCAGGATCTAATTCACCTGAGGAACATGAAAAATGAAGAATATTCCTAAAATGAACTGAATCAGAGTCTCGTTAGATGGACTCCAAGATCTGGTCTCAAGAAGTTCTCTATGGCTTCCTTAGCCTACCAAAGTTTAGGGGCCACATTTATGAACCCAGCCCATCTTTCAAAAACCAGCTGAAGTCTCACCTCTTTCAGGAAGCCCTCCCTGATTGCAGTGGGCTGTCTCTTTTTTGCGTCAGAGAATGGGTAGTTGTATTAGGCTATTCTCACGTTGCTATAAAAAACTACCTGAAACTGGGTAATTTATAAACAAAAGAGATTTAATTGACTCACAGTTCCACAGGACGTAGGGGAGGTATGCCTGGGGAGACCTCAGGAAAGTTTTAATTATGGCAGAAGGCAAAGAGGAAGCAGGCATGTCTGACATGGCTGGAGCAGGTAGAAGAGAGAGCAGAAAGAAGTGGGTGTGCTACACACTTTTAAACAACCACATCTCATGAGAACTCACTTACTATCACAAGAAGAGCAAGGGTGAAATTCACCCCCATGATGTAGTCAGCTCCCACCAGGCCCCTCCTCCAACACTGAGAATTACAGCTGGGCATGAGATTTGGGCAGGAACACAAATCCAAACCATATCAGCAGTCGTACCATGAAGCAGTGCCATAACTTTACTTATGTCTGCCAAGAGAGAATAGGGGAATAATGTCTCCCATACCAAGAATCTGTTCTCTCTCTCTCACTCTCTCTCTCTCTCTCTCTCTCTCTCTCTCTCTCTCTCTCTCTCTATCTCCCTCCCTCCCCCCCACCTCTGCTCCCCCCGCTAATTAGGTAAGGACATAGCAAGAAGACAGCTGTATGCAAGCCAGGAAAAAAGCCCTCACCAGAACTTAACCACACTGAGAATCCTCATCTTCCAGCTTCCAGAACTGAAACAAAAATCAATTTCCATTGTATGAGCTGCTCTGTCTATGGTATATTTTATGGCAGTCTGAACTGCCATAAAATATGTTTATACATTAAAAACATCATTTTTTATGTTTACACTTATAAACATTTCTTTCATGGGTATTACAACTCCTCTGTCAAGACCCCTTCTTTCCCTGGGTTGTCTGTTGGCTGCTCCTTTCACATGATGTCATTTAATTTTATAATTTTTGATTCAGCCTCATCTAATAAAACAACCTTGTTCATGTTTTTAAGGTGGTCCTATTTGTTCTACAACTTTAACCTTGTATCTGATGCTAAACTCTTTCTCTCCCCTCTCGGTGGCTGCTGAGACTGGTTCTGTTCTCTCAGATGGGCCACCATCTAGCCTCTTGCTGCCGGGGTTTTCCTGTCCTCAGGGGGCCCCGGGAGATGTTGGTGTCACCATGATATCCTACCCTTGACCATGGGGGAATCTCATCCCTGCCGGGCCACATGGCAAGACTGCCATCACCCTCCACACCCCTTTGTCAGGTGCTCCGTAATCTGCTTTCTTGACTTCCTCTCTCTTGTCCTACCACAACAGGTGGCTCTACCAGTCAGCAGCTGGGCAGGTCAGAGACGGGTTCTAGGCTCTGCCCAAATGGTGGGAGATAATTCATACACCCTAACTACACAGCAAGGAAGATCAAGGGCAAGCCCATGGGCACGTGACTGCTCCTTCCCCCAAAACTTTATGTTCTCCCAGAAGACTCCATTCTCATGGCAGTGGCTGGGGCCTTCATAGGGTTGGGAGGCCAGAGGCTCTGCAGAAGGCCAATATCCTGCCCTACACCACCCCCAGATCAGAGTGGCTCTGGATCTTCTGGCTAGAGTGGCCTTGAGTATGTGTATTAAAGTAACTTAAATCTGGCTAAGCACAGTGGCTCCTTCCTGTAATTCAAACACCTTGGGAGGCCAAGGCAGGAGGATTGCTTGAGTCCAAGAGTTCAAGACCAGCCCGGGCAACATAGCGAGACCTCATCTCTGCTAAAAATAAAACAAAAATTAGCTGAGCATGGTGGCATGAGCCTACAGTCCCAGCTACTCAGGAGGCTGAGGAAAGAGGATCACTTGAGCCCAGGAGAGCAAGTCTATAGTGAGTTGTAATCTCACCACTGCACTCTGGCCTGGGCAATACAGCAAGACCTTGTCTCAAAAAATAAAACCAAAAACCTAGCAAGAAAATCTAGAAGGCTACATGTACAATTTGGGAATTAACCTACACTAGAAACCCAAAAGCTGTAAAATAAAGAAATACATATTTAACTATGTAAAATGTAGAACTTAAATGAGCAAGAAGAACCATAAATTAGTTCAAGAGGCAAATGATGGATCTGGAAGACGCGTTTTTCCAATGTGACACAAAGGATTCATATCCATAATGTGCAAAGGACTCTTGGGAATTTACAAGAAAAGATAAACGCCCTAGTATAAAAATGGAGCCAACCATACATGCATAGACAATTCATATAAGAGCAAATCTACACGGCTGTAAGCATATGAAAAGATGCTCATGTTGGCTGCTAGTCAGAAAACGCAAATGAATGTCACAATAAGATATCACTTTACACCCATCAGAGTGGAAACCCCCAGAAAGAGCTCCAGCACCTACTGGTGAGAGAAGCCATCTCCTCTAACATGAGGTGTTTCTGCCTTTGGAAAAAGCAATCCAGTAATATTTATCACAAAGTTAATTAATTCGTTTATTTATTTATTTATTTATTTTGAGATGGTGTCTCGCTCTGTCACCCAGGCTGGGGTGCAGTGGTGCGATCGTGGCTCACTGCAGTCTCAAACTCCTGGACTCAAATGATCCTCCTGTCTCCGCTTCCTGAGTAGCTAGGACTACAGGGGCACACCATCATGCCCAGCTAATATTTTTTTTTTTGAGGCGGAGTCTCTGTCACCCAGGCTGGAGTGCTGTGGTGTGATCTCAGCTCACTGCAACCTCCGCCTCCTGGGTTCAAGCAATTCTCCTGCCTCAGCCTCCCAAGAAGCTAGGATTACGGGCCCGTGTTGCCACGCCTGGCTAATTTTTGTATTTTTAGTAGAGATGGGGTTTTGTCATGTTGGTCAGGCTGGTCTCGAACTCCCAACCTTAGGTGATCCTCCTGCCTTGGCCTCCCAAAGTGCTTGGATTACACGCATGAGCCAACATGCCTGGCCTCATGCCCGGCTAATTTTTTAAAAAATTTGGTAGAGGCAATATCTCATGATACTGCCCAGGCTGGTCTCAAACTCCTAGACTCAAGGGATCCTCCCACCTCAACTTCCCAAAGTGCTGGGATTACAGGCATCAGCCACCGTGCCCAACCATGAGACAATACATTTCTGTTGTTTAAGTCACTCAGTTTGTGATACTTTATGACAGCATTCATATGAAATAAATACCCCTTTCCTTCTTGTCTATGCACTCTACAAGATCTGTGTAAAATCTCGCAGCCTCTGCAAAGACTTCCTGATACGGTTTGGCATTTGGCCCTGCGTTGCCACCCAAATCTCATCTTCAACTGTCATCCCCAGGTGTTGAGGGAAGGGTAGGGGTGACTGGATCATGGGGGCGGTTTCCTTCACGTTGTTCTCATTGTTGTGAGTGAGTTCTCTAGAGGTCTGGTGGTTTAAAAGTATATGACTTTCTTCTCCCTCTCCCGCCACCATGTAAGAAGTACCTTGCCTTCCCTTCAACTTCCACCATGACTGAGGCCTCCCTAGCCATGCAGAACTGTGAGTCAATTAAACCTCTTTCCTTTATAAATTACCCCAGCCTCAGGTATGGCTTTATGGCAGTGTGAGAACAGACTAATCCACTTCCCGAAATTAATCACCCCCTCATCTTCTGTGTTTGGATATTTTGTGCATGCCCAGGCTAATACTTACATCTCTGTTTTATTCCTTTTACTTTATCCCTTTTCTACTAGTTCTTGACCCCCTTGAAGGCAGGGAGCACATCTAACTTACCTTCACATCCTCCATACCCTCAGCACTGAGCACAAAGTGAGAGGCTCACGAATATTTGCTAAATGAATAAAAAAAAAAAAATCTAAAATAGACCTTTCGACTTCATCACCTCAAAGCAGGAGGAGTCAACTGTGACCACAAGAGGCTCTTTGGACAATAAATTTTCTGTCTTGGCAAAGCTCTTCGATGCTGACAAATTGACTTAATAGTGAAAATGTCTTTAATGGGGGCAATATGGCAAAAAGTAATTAACTCTCTAATTGAAATCTAGAACTTTGAAAGTAATTAACGGGAGGCCAACTTGTCCTTCACAGCAAGAGAGCTGGAAGAAGCAGCCGGCAGTGGCTCTGCAGCAGAGCTGGAGCAAAGTGGCATCTGAGCAAACCACATCATCAGAGGGCAGGGCCCACACATCCAGAGGGTAAGTACTCCCCTTTGTCAACGCGGAGATGAAATCAGCCCAGGCTGGCAGGTGCCACTTTGTTCCATAAGAAGGAACATTTTTTTCTAATAGGCAAGAATTTCCATCACTGTTTTGTACCCACGCTGAGGACTTACAGAAGTGGGAGGAGGCCCTCTTTCTGAGTCAATGAGCATGATGCAAGGGCCCGGCTAGTCAAGAATTACAGAATCTTGGAATTCCAGCAAACTTCCATCATCTTGAGGTCCTGGAGTCCCACCCAACTGCAGGATTTTCCCCCAGGTTCTCACTGGCTAAAGGCCGTATGGAGGATGTGCCTCCCCGTCGAGTCTCTACAACCTCCCCTCCTTGCAGAGAAGGAGGTAATTGTCAAGTGGGTGATCAGTGATAACATATTGCCTGGCAACAGATGGCATCTATATTTAGAGGCCCTTCTGAGGAAGGATTAATGCCATTAAGAACACATCACAGGCCAAGAAAACGAGAGTCAAGTGTTTCAAATGACTCCCAAAAATAAAAATTAGGAAAAAAGAAAAAGCACCTCCCTGTGCCCCCTGTCACGGGCTCCATTGTGACACCTCTCAGCCCCACACCAAAAATAATTCATATGTTGGAGTCCTAATGCCCAGTCCTTCAGAAGGACAAAAGACCACATATTGGCTGCAGCATACACTGCTTGGGCGACAGATGCACCAAAATCTCAGAAGTCACTGCTAAAGAACTTATCCATGTAACCACAAACCACCTCTGTTTAAAAACGATTGAAATGAAAATAAAGGGAAGAAAGAATATGACTGTATGTGGAGATCGGGTCTTTAGAGAGAAGATGAAGGTAGAATGAGGTCGCAGAGTAGACACGAATCTAATCTGGCTGGTGTCCCTATGAGAAGAGATTAGGATGGAGCACACACAGAGGGTGGCCATGGGAGGACAGAGGGAGAAGACAGCCACCCACAAACCAAAGACAGAGGACTCAGGGGAAACCAACCCTGCTGACACCTTGACATCGAACCCTCCAGAAGTGTGAGAAAACCAGTGTCTGTTGTTTAAGCAGCCCAGTCGGCCATACTTTGTTATGGCAGCCAGAGTGATGTATGTCCCCTTGCTCATAGGACAAAGGACCATCTCCTTAGTGTGGCACACATCACCCTTGGCCAGCTGACCCCACCTGCACTCTCAGGTCCCCTTCCCACGTGTGGCCTCCTTCAGACACATGACCCCAAACACACCATGAGCTTTCATGCCACAGGACCTTCGCACATGACTTTCATTCTATAGGGGTCACTCTCCTCACCCTCATAGTCCTCTTGGGAGGTCCTGTTCACCTTCCAGGCTCAATTTAAAAGCCTTGTCCTCAGAAAGGATCTGAACCTCTCACCCGCCCCATATTAGAATGCTTGTTCTGTGTTCCCCTCATACTCTCTTTTTACCTCCAGTCTAGCCGTAGCTCCTTGGAGGTCCAGACTGCATCTTTCTCAGTTTTGAAGCCCCACACATAACGGTCGCTCAAGAAGGATCTGTGGAACGAGAGAATGAACACGATATCTTACAAAAGAGTCATGGGGTGAGAAAGAGGGATCCACCAAGTGGCCAACCAGTCCCTACTGCCCGAAGCAGCCCTGTAGATCTAACAGAGACAGACAAATGGAACCACAGATGCAGAAGCAAAGACGAAGGTCTGGGCTCAGAATTAGGAATCCTGTGTTCTAGTCCTATTTACTTCTGGTGCTGGCTCACTCACGTGACATGATTGAGTCACCTAATCTCTCAGTCTAAAGTTGGACCAGTTCATCTTTAGTTCTAAGAAAAAAAAAGTTTGTGACTCCATAGCCATGGACAAAATAAAATAAAAAGACCTTTTGCTCTTCCACGTATACATTTATTCATACATTAATGCATCGCACATTTCTCGAGCACCTATAACTTGCCAGGAGAGTGAGAGGCTGCTTCCAGGGGAAGCAACATTTGAGCAGGATCTTGCAGGAGACTTGGAAATGAGAAAATAGCATTTCCATAGAAATTGAATTTCCCAACTTTAAAGAATCCTTCCAACTCTTACAAGTGTTATGCTGTGCCATTCCAGAAACAGAAAAGTACTTCTGTTAAGCATGAGTGGGTGGGAGAAGGAGGGATTAAGATGGTCCTGGCACTGGGAACGTGAAGGACAAGGGTCAAGGTGGGAGAGCCATGGGGCCCTCGGGGAACAGAGAGAGGCCGTGTCCTGGAAATGGGAGGTATCTTCAGGGGATGAACAAGACGACACACTTTGGCTGTGAATGCACTTGGAAGAGGGTTTTGTTCATCTAGAGTCTCTGCCGAATTCAGTAGCAATAAGAAGCCCACCAGTGTCAGAGGCGTGTGAACCAGAGCAACTTCATCTTGAATAGGAGCTGGATAAAATAAGGCTGAAACCTACTGGGCTGCATTCCCAGCCTGTCAAGGCATTCTAAGTCACAGGATGAGATAGGCGCCTGGCACAAGATCCAGGTCATAAAGACCTTACTGATAAAACAGTTTGCAGTCAAGAAACCAGCTCAAACCCACTAAAACCCAGATGGTGAGGAGCGTGATCTCGGGTCGTCCTCACTGCTACACTCCCACCAGCACCATGACAGTTTACCAATGCCATGGCAATGTCAGCAAGTTACCCTATATGGTCTAAAAAGGGGAGGCATGAATAGTCCACCCCTTGTCCAGCGTATCAAGAAGTAGCCATAAAAATGGGCACCCAGCAGCCTTCGGGGCTGCTCTGTCTAAGGAGTAGCCATTCTTTATTCCTTTACTTTTTTAATAAACTTGCTTTCACTTTACTCTATGGACCCAGCCTACACTCATTCTTGTGAGATCCAGTAACCCTCTCTTGGGGTCCAGATCTGGACCCCTTTCGGGTAAGACACAGGGTGTGTGTCTGAGAAGAGAAGTGACTGAGCAGATATTCATGTTAAAAAAAAAAATACTTGGTGGCAGATGCTTGGAAGTAGGGCGGAGATGGTGACGCTAGAGGTGAAAACCACTTAGGAAGCCCAGAAATGGCTAAGCCCTGTGATGAACCTTGCGGCCAGCAGGGTAGAATAGACAAACCTGGAGGTTTGCCCAGGATTGCTCAGTTATCCAAGACCCCAAGTCTCTGTCTATACTGGAAATCATGGCATGCTGGGCCCAGCAGAAATGTTGATAATTTCATCAGATCCCAAATCCCCAGTAGAAATGAAAGAGCTTTAAATTCAATCATCAGTTGGAATGCGTCTCTTCTCATCAACCTCAATCCATTATCTCCACCGTGTGAGTGCGTGCAAGAGCAGACACGCACACACACACACACAGACACACACACACACACCTTTGTCTTTTCATGGGAAGCCAGCGAGTTGTGTAGCCTATTATTTAGTTTAGAGAAGATCTCTGTGGTTTAAATTGGAGGCTTCAGACAAATTGCATTTGAAATTGAAAAGGGGTGAAGTGGCCAGATGTATCATCAATTTAGGAAGATAACTAGTGTATTCGATTGCTACCAGAGCCCATTTATCCCACTGTTACTTAAAATAAAAGACCACGAGCTGGGCAACTCTAAATTTCTCAATCTGGGACTTTGACAGGAAACTGAAAGAGTCCTCCGTAGAATTCTTTATTTCTCATTAAGACCCAGGCCTTTTCTTTCCCAGTGAATGAAGACGATGTGTCTGAATTACAGGCTGGACCTCATTCTCTTCCTACCCTCTCAGCTGAGTCTATTTGGAAAACAGGCTGGTTAATTAGGTTTAGGTGGGTTGGGGAGGCTGGGGTTGGGGAAGCGGGGTGCCCACGATGAACCAGAATTTCTGAGAACAGCAAGTATAGAAGAGCTCTAGGAGGCAGTCCTGATCTTCCTAAAAAAGGAAAATAAAATATCAGGGAGTCTAAGTGAAGGAAATAATGTAGACAGTGGTTCATTTCGAAGACAAAGTGCCTTACATTGGCTTAGGTCAGCAATCTACAGAAGGAACAGGATATACTAAGGCCCCTGCTTGGATACCCACAGCCTGCTTGTCGCCTCCTTCCCAACTTAGTTGCCCTCACCCGAACCAAAGAAGTTTAGTCCCAGATAAACGTTTACTAGCCTGCAAAGTAGCTCGCTTTGTCTGTTCTTATCAGCCCGTCCAGCTCCTTAGGTCATAAGCCATAACTAGGATTGCAATGCATTGTGGGCTGCAAGAGAATGCAGCAAGATAACCCTACAGAAAACACCCGAAGCCCCTACCCAGCAACCAATACAACCAATAGGCGACGTCCGGGAAGGTTGCGACCCCCATCGTACTCAGCCTATGAGGAACGGGGGGAGGGACCTGTGCACTAGGGGATAAACTGCAGGTTGAAGCTGTGCTGGGTGTGCCTGCCTGCCCATCCGACACCCAATCTTGCAAGACCGTCATTAAAAGTCTCACTTTCGGCCGGGCGTGGTGGCTCGCGCCTGTAATCCCAGCACTTTGGGAGGCCGAGGCGGGTGGATCACGAGGTCAGGAGATCGAGACCATCCTGGTCAACATGGTGAAACCGTGTCTCTACTAAAAATACAAAAATTAGCTGG